>VWYH01003950.1:0-49045 GCA_013399365.1 Pampusana beccarii | reverse complement strand
CAGAGAAGGAGACTCCACAACCTCCCTGGGCAGCCTGTTCCAGGGCTCCACCACCCTCACTGTGAAGAAGTTTCTTCTTATATTTAAGTGGAACCTCCTGTGTTCCAGTTTGTACCCATTGCCCCTTGTCCTATCATTGGTTGTCACCAAGAAGAGCCTGGCTCCATCCTTGTGACAATCACCCTTTACATATTTATAAACATTAATGAGGTCACCCTTCAGTCTCTGCCAAGCTAAAGAGATGCAGTTCCCTCCCTTGCTATGCAAGCAGGCTTTCCAACATATTCCACATACATCTCACTCCTGGAAGTTATTATAGCTTTGTGTCTGGTCTTTTTTTAATTGGGAATCCTATCTAAAAGTGCCCCTGTGAATGGCTACTAAGAGCTCTCATGCATATTCCAAGCTACTAACTCCTTCTTGGAACAAAGACAGTAAATTGGTCAATCTCTCGGATACCTTATTGGGAGTAGACACCGAGCACAGCTCTAAAACCGCACTTAGCCAGAAAGGGCATTTCCAGTCCTTAACATTTAAAAATCACTGGCAACTTATGACAATCAGACATCAGGGTCTGTGTGTGGATGCAACACCCACACTTCTGCCTCAAGACAACTCCTACCAGAAGACAGCAAAGAGTTGACTTCCTGTGCAACACAATACAGCACAGAAACAAAAAGCTTCCTATGCAGAAGGCAATGTTTATGCAGCCTGTAAATTAATACATTCTTGCATGGTAAAGAGTAGGAAAGTGTGTTGAGACAAGGTGTATTACCCAAGCTGGAATTAAACTCGAGGAATCTCAAGAGTTACAATTATTAAGACTCCATTTCCAAATTTAGTAACTAGGGAGTATCATAATGACATTCCATCCAGTATTAGCTGTAAATATTTGGTAAACTAGCAAGTCAAAATTGTTACACTACATCATTAAAATGTAGTTGTCAACAAAATCCTAAAGTTGGCTTTCATACAATTTAATCAGCTTAAGACAAGAACTATCTACTACATCTTTAGTCAGTAAATATATATATACTGTATCAGTAGAATTTTCAGTGTTATGGCCTGCATGCTGCAATGTTTTCTCAACTGGCTACTAAAAAACCAACACAATTAATAAAGAGAGAAGATACCATACTTACAAATAAAATAGTAAGGAGCCCATACATAAATTTGTACAGTACCATATCAGTAGAAGCACTTTATCTAGACCCAGCATATCAATGAGCTAGATCTCACCTTTTATTTTCTTCCAAATACCAAGCTAAGACCAGAGAAGCAGCATAAGTTGAGGGTAGGGAGGGGAGTGAAGGCTCCACAGCACTCTTAGTATTATAATTTGGTCTTTGACAGAAAATGCTTCCCCCAGCACAAAGGCTATCTGACATGAACTATTCCTCAGAACATTTTAAAAAGAATAAAAATATAATATCACCACACATACACACTCATAGCCTGCTTGCAAGAGGAGGGAAAGAAGGAACAAAATTAAGATGACCGACAAAAGTAGACTTAGAATAGCTTCAGATTGTAATAATCTGGCAGGGACTTACCTCCAGCATCTCACTCAAACGCACATCAGTTCTTTGCTAAAAATTAAAAAATAAAAAAAAAACTGTGATAACTACACAGAAATGAAGAAAACTATTTTGCCATCAAACAAAAAGAACTGTACATACCAGTGTCTTTATTGTTCTCAGAGACTTTAGCAGTCCAATAAGCAACTGTCGTTTCCTCTGATTTGCAAGAAGCCCCAAACTAGTTTGTGTGAAGCCTTCCTTTGCTATATTCAGGTGTCTGCCAAAGTTAAAAATGAACATAATCTTCAATTATATGTAACATAAAACTTGTTTCTAATAAATTCTAATGTTTCCATCAAAATACATGATAGAAAATACATTGTCAGCATTTTTAGGGAAACCCAGAAATTAAGACGATACCAACAGACTACTAAGAAGGTATGTATTTCCTTCTGCAGAACTTGTCTGTGGATGAATGGTGTGTGGCAAAAGGTTCATGGTTTGAATAGAACTCCCAACTGAAAAAGTGAGAGCTGCAAGGGAAAAAGCATCTGGTATTTGTTTCAGTATCTTTAACTACTATTGCTAATTCCATTCAGCACATAAATAGGAAATATCATCAGCAGACAAAATTCCTGGGTTTAGATTTCTTCTTAAACACTTTTTGCCCCTCTTTCAACCTCTGCCCTTATTCAAGCAAGATACCTTCTTCCGTTTGTGCAAATAACCGCTGCTAACTGAAGGCCAGTCTGCAATGATGTAATACGTTCAAGTTCCTACAGAGAGACAACAGGTTAAATAAACACACAAGTTGAAGTTGTGCTACATACCAGCAAAGACTAGTCATTAGTAGGGTTCTCTTGAGATGTTACAGTGACTTTGCAGAGTTACTTTAAATATTATTTGTTTCCCCATTTTATTTATTCTAAGCACTGGAATGTAACATTAATATAAGCTAACTTTTAAAATACAATTCTCTTTTGAAGAAAGATACTTGCAATCCATTTTCATTGCAGTGGGATGCTCTACATTTTTATATGGTACATTTAGCCTAAGAATCCCTATACCACTAATGCCCCACAGCAGAATGATCAAAGCTTCAGATACAGAAGCACAGTGTCTAATTTGCATTAATATGCCAGAGAGCAGCAAAAAAAAAAAAAAAAAAGAAAAAAAATCATGTTTCGCACAGCATTTTCTGGTTTAGAAGCACTTGTGTTCTACCAAATTAACAGATGTCACTTCATAATGAACGTTAATTGTATCCTGTTGAATTTCAGCTGAAAACTCTTCAGCACAGGTGATCTGAATTTAGCTTGATTTTGACTTAGTGAAGTGCCTAACATAATCTCAACTCCTTTAAAAAGCATAAAACTTCTAACATACCTATTAGGATTTCTTTTGTTAGGAACAGAACTGCAGAAAAGTGAATGCTCTCTGCATGCTAAAGAAAAAAACTTTTTTTTTTTAAAAAAATATTGCTTATCATTTTGAAACATATCAAGGGCATTCCATGAAGAGAACGGAGACTTTCACTTTGAAAACTAACCTAATTCTAAAGACATGATAAGCAAAAACAAGTTTAAAGTTTAGTTCAGTTTAAGATAAGCTCCTGGTCGTTCTCTAAAGATACAAGTAATTCTGACAAATCACTGAACTGCATCTTTCACCAAAACCAGTTCCTCCTTTATGTTAACAATGCTGCTTCTGCAGAAATGACAGCTTAGTTGCTGATATGCATAATATCTTAAGAAACCAAATTCAACTATGACTTTCCTCAGTACCTACTTCTCACTAAAAACATACTTTGCAAATGTCAGAGCTAGTGAAAAGGTCAATATTTCCTTTACCATGAGGAAATATATACATTAAGGAGCAACTCCAAGCCAGCTTTGCCTCTCGCAAAGATTCTCTAAAGTATCTCCTTTGAAGGTGCCTGGGTGGAGATACAGTGGGGAGAGAGCACAGCCTAATGGTCCCCAGAGATGGAGTACTCCCTCCAGCATTTAGGTCTGAATACATTTTTCTTTTCTTATTCTTCCACCCATTGGTTGTTCCTAAAGCATACCTTTCCTTCCAAGGGGAAGGGAAAATTATAAATCCCTTGCCTTGTGCCTGTGCCATGTCTCTCTCAGCCCACAGTACTGCCTGTTAGACCAGTACTTCATACCAGAAATGGGGTGCAAATCACGACTTCCCCACACTCTCACAGCCTGTCTTCATAGGAGAGGTGCTCCAGCCCTCTGATCATCTTCATGGCCTCCTCTGGACTTGATGCAACAGGTCCATGTCTCTCCTGTGTTGGGGACCCCAGAGCTGGGCACAGGACTCCAGGCAGGGTCTCACAAGAGCACAGGAGGATAATCACCTCTCTAGGCCTGCTGATGGTCAGGCTTCTTTTGATGCAGCCCCGGATACGGTTGGCTTTCTGGGCTCTAAGCACACATTGCTGGGTCATCAACCAACACCCCTAAGGCTTTCATGTGAGGGCTGCACTCAACCCATTCTCCACCCAGCCTGTATTTGCGCTTGGGATTGTCCTGACCCATGCGCAGGACCTTGCCCTTGCCCTTGTTGAACTTCATGAGGTTCGCATGGGCTCACCTCTCAAACCTGTCAAGGTCCCTGTGGATGGCATCCCTTCCCTCCAGCATGTCAACCACACCACACAGCTTGGTGGCATCGGCAAACTTGCTGAGGGTGCACTCAGTCCCGCTGTCCGTGTCACCAACAAAGATGCTAAACAGCGATGGTCCCAATACCGATCTGAAACCATTCCTAAACACAAGCACTAAAGAATCTCCTGTTCGAGTCCATCACAGGTCAAGCCTGTGAATTCAGGTTTTCAGAAAGCCTTCTTAAAATAGTCATATGCCAAAGCCTTTATCATCTTAAGGGCCTCCAGCACAATACACCCTTGGTTCTTTTCACTCCACAGGTAAGACGTTTAGCATACAGAGACTGCTGGTTCTAAGCAGGCACTCGCATCTCTACTAACAAATGACTATTAATATATTTAATCCCCAATGAGACAAGAGCGGCATTATAACAGCAAATAATTTAGTGGTTTGCTCTTAAAAAGTGACTGTTAGTTGTCTTACCTGAACATATGCAGGCTGTTTTTCAAGAATCAAGTCTGCAACTTTCTTAGATACCTTAAAAAGAAGTATATTACAGGTAATACATAGCAACCTCAATTAAGTAGGCCATTCCTATACCAAAGTTCTACAAGTTTGTGATTCTGTATCATTCAGCTCTGTAGTATTCAAATTTATTCACTAATATGCCACAAGGCAAAAAACGACAACCAGTAAGACAAGAAAAATGTTTACAGTTCTATCCAGGAACCAGTGGGCATTTCTAAATTAACCCCTTCTCTGCTTGTAAAGGAACACACTGGAATAGCAAGTAGAAATCAGCCCCGACACTATAACTGCTTACATTCTGCTTGTGGTACTGCTAGAGTACAAATTTAAGTTAACCATCTACCATGGAGATCTAAGAAAGCTATACGGACATCTACCTTTCAGACTGATATTGTATTAAATAAAACCCGTATCAACATTAATATTCATCTTGTGCATGTCATACCCTTTCTTTAGCACATAGAATATTAATATTTTAACTTTTTCTCCATTGTTCTGAACTAACCGTAAGTGGAATGCTACCGAGAGCTGCAGCAGTACTAGTCATATAAACACAGGCTTGAGAATAGTGTGTTTTGTTTTTTTCAGAAGGGATCACAAACAGTTCAAACATGAAAAAGAAATTATCGGTACTGCTCTATATTCTTCTTTGGGAACAATACTCCCAGAAATGAAAAGAAAAAGAAAAGAAAAAAGCAAAAGCAAAAAGGGAAAAGGGAAAAGCAAAAAGGGAAAAGGGAAAGAAGAAAAACAGAAAAACTGAAAAAAGATAAAGCTGGCTATGACAGTCAGCCAGCCCACAATGAACTACTGGGAAAGAGAGATGAGGAGGCTTTTATGGATTTGACTGCTTATTCAAACACTGCAAAGTTGGGATCTTCAGTCAGCATTCCTATAACAAACTGCCAGTGGCTCCACTGGGCCAGTTCCCATCCTCTGGAAAAGCACCTGCACACCAACGGTGTTCAGAGTACCCCAGTATCATCAGATGGCAATCTGGACACAGGACATGTATCTAGCTATGTTTTCCTCCTTCCACATTAAAATACGTCCACAATCAGCAAATTATTTTGAAACCTCTTAGTTGTTCTATAAATAATAAAGGTTTCTTCTGCAGGACAGCAAAAGAACCACTCCAGAGCGGGGTGGTGCAGGAAAGGATGTTATCAGCCCAGAAGCTACACAAGCCTACAAGACCCTGGGCCTTTAAAGAAGGTTTGTTCTCTGCACTGTCTCTATCCGGTGGAATTTTGACCTCCCTTTTCTGATCTGTTCTTGCCACAAGCCTTGTACCTGTCAAAACTTTAGAACAGGGATACACCTGCTGGTCACGCATTCCCCTATAGTATCCAACAGTTCAATTCTTCACTGTTAAAGGGATCCACGAAGCAGTACACATGAATATAATATGTCTCATTTTCAGTTTTTAAACTGCTGGTTTTTGTTTTCAAGTTCTCAGTTACACTTGACTAATAACAACCTCAACACTATCAAGCACCTACCATTGCCATACCATCTTTTTTTTCTTTCCCTGAACTCAGTGATATTACTTTTCCGAGCTTCCAAGTGATTCTCTTTCCTTTATTTTGGATACGCAACATTATCACATGTTGCTCATTTTGAAATTGTCCCACTCCTTTCGGCATCTTCCATGTAATTTTGTTGGGGTTAGTTTTGCTTCGGTTTGATTCTTAACTTTTGGAATCTAGAATTGCAACTGCTAGCAATGAATGTGGCTGCGGTTATCAATGCAGGCAAACAACAATGTTCTTTGAGGGGACCAACCAATTTTCTCCAAAACTACTTTCTCTTTCTTATCACATCAGGAAAAAATATTTCATCTCCTGAAGAAAGAAAAAACATACAGCTGAGGATATCAGGCTACTAACTAAAATGAAGACAAACAGACACACAACAAAAAAACCTCCTAATTCAAATTGTCTGTACCAAGAGGATTAGATAAATTAAAGCTGTCATGATACACATATTAAAGATGCCTTGAGTGAGTTGGAACCCATGCAATGGAATGGAAACCTGTAATGGAAAATCTAGAGAAAATTCAGAGACTATAGTGACCCCAAAAACAAAGGCATGACCAAGACCAGCTGCACAAAAGCAGACGGCAGCAGTCAGTGGGAAGTGGAAGGTCAGAGCTCTATTACCTATAATTCATGCTCGTTTGAGTAATTTGTGTTTCAGAAATTTAGAAGTTAGAATTATCTCTAAATGACTGTTGTAAAATCCTACGTCAGCTATAGCTACAGGCACTGAAATGAAAAAGGCGGTATTTACTCTTTTTCAAAAGCAGAGGTATTGTGTGATCTGCCAACAGATATCATGAGTCCTCCATCTAATAATCTATTCAGAATCAGCATCAAGATATTTTTAGGACTGAACTAATAACATACAACATTCTGCAGTACTGTCTTCCATGAAGGGCTCTAATACCCTTTAAGACAGTCAGTAATCTAAATGACATATCACAAAATAAACAGACAATAATTGAGACAGGAGAAGAAAACATGCAACAGTCTCTCACACTGCCCCTGGAAATACAACACAAGGACACGATATGCAGCATAAAATATATTTTAGCAACTTGGAACATGCCCAAGGAGGAAAACAAATCCAAGCAACAATTCCTTCCCACAACAGAGTCACATTTTTACTAGATTCAGGAAGACACAAGAAAACCCTAATACTGCTTTGGGGAAGAACTGGACACACACTTCTCTTCAAAAGTTTTGGCTTTGAAAGATTGTGTTTGTTTGTTTTCTGGAAGAAAGACACATGTGAGCCATATTTCCTGGAAACCTCGTGCTCAGTTCTCACCCCTACTATTCATGAGCTGCATGCATCTTCCAGTTCACGTGTTTCAGCAGCTGCCATGCCAAAACCCAAAACCAGCACCCACTTTCAACTTCTTTCCTTATACCTCTTGATGAGAAACATGGCATATTCATTTGCTCAGCTTCTCCCTAACACTTTACAAAATTTCATAGATTTTTTCTGGGGAAAGCAGTCTTAGGCAGAAGGAATTTGTTGCCTATGTATTGTTAATGAACTACCATCCTCCTTCTGTACATTTCATTCATTTAAAGACATGAATTAGGATTATTACTGTTATTTTGCTTGCAGATACTCTCCAAATGCCACAGTTAATACATTAGTTCCCTGTACCATATTATTAATCTTTAAAAGAGCAATGAATCCATAATTTTAAAAGCCTGAAATGTAACAAGTAGTTTTCAGAAGCTGCAACTCCAATTTCCCCTGTAAATTATAGTTATTGCTCACTGTTACATTTCATTTGTTTTATTACATAATAACTCTGTACCAGTATTCACTAGAAACCTTCATGGATGATTAACAAATCGGTAAACGAAAAATAAGAGAAAATACCAGCTCTAAGGAAAGAGTTTTTAAAATATTTCATGTTTTACATAGCCAGAAGTCCCTCAAAAAAGATACTAAAACACGATTCAGTGCTCTGCTGCTTATTACTTTTCTTGCAATATATAGGAAAAGCTAAACATTCAGAAATTGACTTTCTAAAGAAATAGTTAGCACATTTTCTCCTTGTTACAACACATCACCAAGATTTACTTCCATGGTTTTATATTATTATATGATTTACTGATACAATTTTTCACTATAAAAGCACACAATGTAATATTAAAAGAAAAAACACTTAATATCTAATGTGTTTTAAAAGATCAAAACTTTTTCAGCTACATTTCTGGCTATAATTATAGACAATACAACAAATTTCCTGATGTCACAGAGGAAACAACTTTACTTACAGCAGCTTGCTGTTGTTTTAATTTGTCTCTGTACTCTTCCAGTTCTTGAAGACTAAGTACTGGAGGAAGCCTCTGCAAGTACACAGAAAATGAAATTAAGTGAGAAATTAAACTATGCTAAATGCACATGTATTAACTAACCAATCAATTCCACTAAAGAAACATTCTTACTGCTTCTGCAACCTAATCTGCAGAATTAATCCATTATCTCAAATAATGGATACTGAAATGTATCAGTGCTAGGATAAACAATATAATATCATCATTACATCATATGATACCATAATTACTTCAAAGTTACCTTGTTCTAAGCCATATATGTATACATACAACCCCCTAATCATTATGTCCCAGTCTATTAATTGTTTGCTAAAGAAAAAATACCCCAAGTATAGAACAGACTTTTTTCCCCTGTTCAAATATTTTGTCTTTTCCACAATAGTTTAAATTACAAAGTGGCTGTTAGCACACATTAAGAGACTCCATATCAATACTATATGCTAGAAGCTCCACACAACTCCAATATGAGTTGGGAGGGTACAGTTTCGCATTAATGCAAGACCTAAGAAAAACAGCTCATCGAAACAAGCATACTCTTTTGACCCTCCTTTTTTGTTATATGACTGTCTTTTCTTTTAAGAAGACAACTTACCTCTAACTCATACTTCACAATATCAAAGGAATCATTGGAAAAATATACTTCTTCAATGTTATTAATTATTTCTTGCTGAGCTTGAGGATCAGTTGGTTCTTCACATGGCTCTCTGAGCTCCTCCTTCACAAAACAAAAAAGGGTTTCCATGATATAATATTGTGTCCTAACAAGAACAATGTTTTACCAAAACAAGCATTTTTCAAAACCCACTTACAGTATTCATACAAGAAGCAATAGCAAAGAACAAAAAGATCAGTACACTGCGACTTGTTCTTCCCATTACAAAAAGCAAGATATTTAAAACTTTTCAAAGAACAAAGTGCAGACTTTGATGTTGTAGATCAGTTAAACACTTATTCATCAACACATTTATAGCACAACTGCATGTAAAGTCCACAGTTTTTTCCTTATAAAGTTTAAAAATTCTAATAATAAACTAAAAATATATTGGGCAGGCTATATCACCAGAATTAAAAAAAAAAATCACAAAAACGTAACAAATAAAAAACACGGGTTTTTATTAAAACAGAAAAAAAATCTTTGTAAACATAAAGTAGCCAGTGTCACTACAAACATATAACTTTTCAACTCAGCCCTCAGAATTCACTGTAATAAAAGTCACGCCACTAAACACTTGAATTTTTTACAAGCAAAATCAGAAAAAAATCTGCCTTCATTGCACAAAACTGGCAGATTTCAGATTTTTCTCTGACTAGTGGGGTGGTCTAAGAAGAGATGTGCTGTTAGCCTTTCTGAAAGCTAATATTCAAGAGGTGAGCAACCCCCTCCTTGCCATCACGATCCCCCCTGGAAGGTCTTCTCAACAACCCAGCTGCTTCCACTGGTCACAATAACAAACGAAGGACTGAGCTTGAGCCTCCTCTTCACCTTCTATATCAGACATTTCAACTAAGACCAGCCCTCTCCTGGATGCTGTTCCCACTGAAGTAATGAAAATCCTTTATGAGAGACTCAGAAGGGAGAAGTGCCAGGACATTATTACACGAGAAATCAAGATTAAATGGATCAAATCGCTCAACAATCACCCTGGCAAAGCAATGCAGTGGACTGAAGTGTCCCATAAAGACCCCACACCTCACAACAATGCCGGGTTGTTACAGGGGGACAAGGTGCTAGTGTTTCATCACCAAGAGCTCAAGGGCTTATTTCGCCAGCCACAGACATCAGATTTTAGACTAATTTACCAAACCAGCCACAGACGTCAGATTTTAGACTAATTTACCAAACAACCACTAACTTGCTTATTTTGTACATCAGTTGAAATAAGGTCAATGCCTACATGACATGAAGTAAATCAACACTTTAAATAAAAAGGAATGTGCTGTTTCTCTATGCAACTAGAGGCAGCCAAGGGATGGCAAGTGAACAGTTTGGAAGAGCATCAGATGGAGCCACCGCTCCTCTAAAATATCTCTCGCGGGAAAAAAAGAAATAAAATAATAAAAGGAGGGGAGCCAAAAGCAATAGCTTCGACACAGACAAAAACGGATTTCGCGCCCCCGAGCGGCGGGAACCCCCCGGTGATACGAGCGGGCACAACCGAGGCCAAAGAGCGGGCGGGCGGGACACCTGCCCGCAGCAGGACGGGCTGGCCCGGCCCCGCCGGGCAGTGCTCGGGCTCCACCCGCTGGAGCGCAGGCGGAACGGCAGCTGGCAGGTGGCTTTGAGCCGAGATGGAGCAGAGGTAACCCGGAGAAAAGCCACCGCCCTCCTCCCGTCTCGTCAGGTGCCCAGCGCCTCATACCTCCAAAGCGGGAGGGTCTGAAAACGCCCGGCTCAGTCCCGCCAGCAGCGCTGCCCGGCGGGCTGGCCCGCAGCGAGACGGAGAAACCCGCCCGGCACCACGGGGCGAACCACACGGGCACCCGGCAGGAGGCTGTGCAAGGGCTGGCAGGGGCGAAGGGAGCGCACCCACAGACGTGAGGAAGAAGGAAATAATACACATAACGATATAACGACAACGCCAGCCAGGACTGCAGGCTGGCAGACCCGTCCCTTCAGCTCCAGCCACACCACTCACCGTTCCACCTCACGTCTCACCTTTACTACAAGCACGAGAAACAGAGGAGGACAGGTTATGAGGAATGAAAAGATTCTTTTAAAATAGTCCCTTTAGAGTCTTTTCAACTTTTTAATCTATGATTTTTAAGTTTCCATCACATGAGAGTGCATGGATTGGCAGAGGACACACACATTAAGATTCAATGGCATACTGCCCTTGCAGTAATTTAATTTATAAAGCAATGAATCTATTATCTAACCATATGTATTCCTGTCCTTTAAAACAAATAAACAAAAAGTTATTTCCCTCTGCACTCCCTAACAAATGACATCTCTCTATAAATTAGCTTAGCATCTTACAGTACATTGAGTTTTAGCTATATGAAACTAAAAATAAAAGTTACCCAAAACAGGCAACAGGCTCAGCTTCATTTGCCCATTGAACCATTGCAAATGAAATAATCAAATTTGTCATCTGATGTTTGGCTACAAGTTCCCCCATGGTTGTTTGTTAAAAGAAGAAAGGAGAAAAACTAAACCAAGAAGAAAACTTTAGGACCATTTGAATTTCCAGACTACTGATATCTTGTCATATTGGTGAAAGAATATGTCAATGCCATAGGTAATTGGTATCGCCTGAAGATGTATTAAGAAAGCCATTGTGGACACATATTCTGGATTTAGAGCCACATGATAATAAATTGGGAGGGTTGGTTTTAATATTAGCATTCCAACGAAATCTAATCAAGGATATTTTTGCCAGTGTAGAAGATCACAGTTTTCAGCACAAAGATAAATCTGATGTTGATGTGGCTAGGAAAATTACTAATAAACCATTTTATCCTGTCTCAGAAAGACTCTTGATCTCAGTTTTTCTTGCCAAAGCACTACTTAGGAAAGTATTTATTAAATGGGCTGGGTTGGTTGTTTGGGTGGTTTTTATCTTGTTCATTCTTTCCAGAAAAGCAGTCTGCTGAGAACAACTCTCCACAATAAACCTAAGTTCCCACATAAATGATAGTATCTGCCACCAGACTTTATGCCATGATAAACTGCAGCTTCCAGTCCATCATGCTCCACTAGTTTCAAATAACTAACATGCTCAAGGCCAATCTATTCACTCACCACTGAAGGAAGCAAGTATCCTTAGCAAATGTTTATTTGCTGTTATTCAATTTTTGTCATCCCTTCAGTTAGAGATACAAAACAATTTTACTATATACATATGAAGACCATAGTTTCAGGGGCTCCAGGGAAGGTCAGATTTAGCACTGTGGAGCTCACACTCAAACCCTTTGGAGAGGTAGAGAAATTATATTAAATCTCTCAGTGTACTTTTCTACCTCAAATTTTTTCTAACTATTACAAAAAAAAGTCAGTATTAAAACACACTTGTTCGTAAATTTTATGGAAAATTTACGTAAATTCAGAATTTCCAAGTGCTATTCTGAACAGAAAAACCTATAAAAAATTGGAATACACAGGAGATCAGGAAGAGTAGCAGATTGGCAAGGCAGACCCCATAGTTCTAATTTTAATCCACCTGCCCAGGTTACTATACAGGTTCAGCAGGAGGAACCCTTCAAGCAATAATGGGCCAGCACAGCCATCTATGTTTCCAAAGTTTCGCTCAGCAAGACATTTCACCTCCTATATAAAACTTGCATCACTTGTGGTGCTGAATGTGCAACTTTTTTTTTTTTTTCCCCAGTACATTGGATGATACTTTCATGGAAAGATAATTTATCCTGTGAAGCATACTTCCTTTCAGGTTACGGCTAGTGCAACCCTAAACAGGAGGTGTCTGACAGCTTTACACACTTGAAGAAGCCATTGCTAAGTAAAAAACAGTGGTTAGTGTTTGCATCCACACCTCACATCATTTTGCCTTCCTGTTCTATGGAAATAGAACTTTACAGGTCCAGAAGCCTGTGGCAATTCCTGGATATACACTTGAGAAAAGTCATTTCATTGCAGACTCCTCCAAAATGCAGTTCAGCAAGTTTTAGATGACTCACCCAGCTATTTCCCAGCACATCACACTCCCACCCTCCTTGTATTCTTCACTGCCTGTAACACCAAAATCAATATTGCTCTGTTGAATGAAGCATTAGTGGTGGAGAGTTGAAGCAAACACCTTCTGCATTCCATCCACGATCAACCAAAAGACTTGGGAAGCAATGACACTGAAAAAAGTTAACTGGTCCTACCCAGATAAATAAATAAATAAATAAATAAATAAACAAACAAACAAACAAATACATACATACATACATACATACATACATAAATTAAAGAGCTTCTAGCATAATTAGAAGCTGAAGGTCAGCAATAGCCTATGCACTTCTACACAGAGTGCCAGGGGCCAAGTCTGTGTGGTACTCGTTTGGACACAGCCTCATGCGCCAAAACACACCAAGGAACACGCTGACAATTTATATCCCTCCATTCTGAACACAGATTAACGCCTATGTCAAAAGCTAATCCTAAATACCAGGATGAGGCCCCTGCTCAACAGATTTAATCAGCAGGTACATTGCAACATCCTACCACCTTGAAATAAGTAAGATATAAAAGTATTTTTATATATAGATACACACAATCTTCTAATTTTATCTGTGTAAAAACATATATTTCTATATTATATATGTCTCATCATATATGTATAACTGTATCTATAAACTCACCGCAAAACTTCTTTCTTTCCCCCACCACAGCTAATGCCCAGCTAGGGAAGGCAATCCCACAGCCAACTTTGTGGTGTTCCCTTATCTGCCACAGGAAATGCCCAGAACCTTCTTTTGATCTTTCCTTCTTCGGTATGTATACAGAGTACTCATTAAAAAGCCTTCACTCTACCAAAACTAACATTACACTGTGAAAACAATTATCCTGGTGGAGAAAACAACAAAGCCTGATCCATAGAAGAGATATTAGTCACACCACCACTTAATGCACTCCTGAAAAGCACTCAGCTACTGTTGGGGAAACAGAAACCCACATAGACCAAGAAAGCCACACTTCTAGATCTATAAGAAAAGTATTAAAAAAAAAAAAAAAAAACCTTTCAGTGTTGTTTACCACTCAAATCCACAAAGCCAACTGAGATTTGTATTTTCATATGAGCTGATTATCTTCAAGATAAACATAACCTAATTCAAAGTCAAGTCTGTTAATCCCACACATTTTAATTCAAGTGTACCAAATACCTATCTCACCCTTTTGTGACAACATCTACTGAACAAAACTGTTACCAGCATGGGAAACAACAAAGCTGTCAATAACAGAATGGTTCAAAAATAATTGCTTTTGCCAAAAAAGGTTGCACCAGATGACCCCTGAGATCCCTTCCAACCTGGTATTCTATGATTCTATGAATTACAGCTCACCAGTGTGACCAGGGCACAGAAACGAAATAAGGTATCTCAATCAAAAAAGATATGAAACCTCTCTGCAGAGAGCTTTCTCTACCAGAAATCCTGCCTTGCAGTACAGAATTGCCCTATCTACAGACAATATCATAGACTTAAACTATTACGCACTTATTTCTCTGTATGACCGTGTCGGCAGTACGAGACTGTATTACAGCAGAAAGTAAACCAGGTTTGCTGTAATTTGCCTTCATATAACAGAAGCAAATTGAAATTTCGTAGGATATTTGCAGAACTTGTCAGAGTACTGTTTAACGTGAGTCCATGCACACAGCAGTACTCCATAAAATATCCAGGTACCAAACCATTTCATTGTTTAAAAATTAAAAGTTGAGGAGTACAGTCAACAGGATTGCCAGCAAGCCACCAGCCATCAAACCAACAACTTTCAGATATCAAGACCCAAAACAATTTTGCTGATCTTCCCCTTATGTGATGAATGTCAACATATTCTTCTTCCTGACCTCTGTAGTTCCCATTTGACCACCAAACTAGTGTGACAGTCCCCCCATTTCAAATACAAGGTTTTGTTCCTAGAGTTAGCATTATCTGTCAATGGCTTGTGATCTTTCCAGTAAGTCATGCTGGCTCTGCATCCTTGCATTCTGTATCTCCCTATAGCTTTAACTCAGCTTTTGAAACCTTCAGTAACACTTGTCCAAGATCAATCTGGAGATACCACTTTGAATGTAGAAGTGTGATGATGAACGTGTAGCATCATAACCGCTCTATCATCAATTCAGTATTTGCCTGGTGAGCTTGAGACTTTTATTATTTAAGATATAAACAAAAACAGTTTCTAAAATGTGGCAGCAGAGAGCCACCTATGCTTCCAAATAGTGACCTGCAACAGTATAAAGCTGTGCTTTTACTCATTGCCTTTAAAAATCTGGACGTTTACTGTAGTCTAGTTTTGCATTCAAAAGTGAACTCCCATTACCGTACTTGCCCATTATTATAAAATAATTATTGAAGGGCATTAGCTTATATCCAGCTAAGCCACTTGATCCTGTGATTATAACATAATTCTGACTTGTGACATCAGTACGTTGCCATGGCATTGAGTATAGCTTCAGCTCAGAATAAATACCAATATCCAAAAGCTCAATGACTTTCAACTTCCGTGCAGTGGTTAAACCTAATCTCTGTGACAGTTACTCATACCACAAACACAGACAATATCTCCCCCTCTCCACCTCAAAAAACTCCTGTTTTCAAGAACGGCTGTCTGAATCTATGCTCACAGTGACAGACATATTACAGGGCCTCATCTGATGTCTCATCATTTGAAAAGTAAAATCCTACAATTAAGATTTCATGAAAGTTAAGGAAGCATGATGATATAAAACCCTTCTCCAAAAGAAAAGGGTTTGAAGTAAAGTTAGTGTGGCAAATGGCTTGGGACCATAGCCAGGAGTTAAACTGATCACAACACAGTAATTTTACTCAAGATTCTTGTGAGCTAATGCTTTCATTTAATCACATAGTCTAGTCATGCAACTTTATAAGAGTTTCACTCAATATAGCTTGCTGAGAAGAAAAAAAGTTAATCTAAGCAACTCAGAATTTTGAGAACTACTCACCTAAACATTTTGGAAGGAAAAAAAAACATATTAGAAGACTGAAAAGTATAAAACTCTTATTCTGTGGCACAGAAGAGAACAATACTCTAATTTTATGAGCTTCTAAAAAAATAATCAGCTGACAAGATCTAATGTTGATGCGAGCTTGCCTTTTCAAGCACAGAATTCATAAATACAATGCGATTCTGTTTGCAGAACAGTTACACGTTTTCACATTGCAAATGTTTGACATAAACGTACGAAAAAATTACGAATTGTTGACAGGCATTTGTTTTCTCATTGTTACTGATACAAGGTATAGACTTACCAGACACAAAACATCTAACTATTAAAGAATAGAAATCCAGCCAAGATATCCTACACGAACTTTTACTTGACAAAAAAGACAGTTTGAAACTGGATGCTCAGTGGGTGGCAGGAATCTGAAATTTTGAAATCTAAGCTGTGGAGATGAAACAGTTCTTTCAACATCGCTGCAACTTAATACTTTCACTCTCTGAAATCAATATATTGGCCGCTGTTTAACAGCATTATGTGCCAATTCAGAGATTATTACTTGATTTTTCAAATATACAGTAATGCTGATTTTCTGGTATGCCTCAGCACAAGCAACATATTACAAAGGAACATAAGGATTTTTTTGTTTCAGTTTAGTTTTAACTACTGTAAAATAAGGCATACAATTTAAGTCAGGAACTTATATATCTCGTTGCTTAACAGCAAAATCCAAATTAGGATTAAATAATAGACAACATACACAGCAAGTCTTGTGAATCGTCCATTCAGATCAACAGGGTATAAGAAGCAGTGAAATATTGTGACAAATGTTTCCTCACACCCAAATTATTCAGCATAATTTGCAAGACAACAGTGAGCTGGTACTATTTAAGTTGTGAGACACAAGAAAACCAAAAAACCTATTACTATTACAAAACTGTAACATTTAAAGGAGAACATGAAGTTAATTATATATGCTGAAGAGTAAAACCATGAAACTACAAAATATACTTACAGCACCAAGACTATTAAGAGATTAAATATGAAGACAAGAACTGTACAGGCTACCCATATAGCATCTACTTTCCAAAGTAAAAAGAAAAACAAAAAGGCACTTTTCTTTTTCCTTCTTTTTTTTTTTTCTTCATTCCTGCCAGAAACTTAAACAATATTACTTATTATGATCAGCATCCAGTGACAATTCAGAAGTTCCAAGAAAGAAATTTTAATGCAAGTTCATTCTGAGTCAGTGAACTGTTTTGCTTCACAGCTCTTAATTCTTTCATAAAACTATTTTAAAAGATTTTCAGCAAGAAATAAAACTGTCAAAAAGAACAACAGCAAACCTGTTGTAATAAAATGTAAAAAAAAAAAATTCACACAAAACACCAACCTAAGTGTCATCTAACCATAAAATAAAAAACTAAAAACGAAGGGGGTGAGAGTAGGGAGTGTGTATCATACCTTACTAGGAATCCGAAAGCTTTCAATAGGACTGAGGTCGTGAACACTCTCCTGAGGACTTCTCAGACCCTTTAAAAGAATTTTAATAGTCAGTTAAGATTGATTACTTTATGTATCTTGCAATCAAACTGCACAAGTCTCACCTGGTTTTGAATATGTATCTATAAGTCCTTTAACAAATCACAGCGATATGAGGCTGGAAGGCTAAGACTTTATTCCATAAACATTCAAGCAAGACCACTGGTGTACAGATTATGCTCCTCAAACACCTGAGCATTTCCAACTTTATGCTGCAATATGAACCTTCTCACTACAGTTCACTAACAATCCCTTCATAAAGTTCACTTATACCCTCCTCTCTACTTCCAGGTGTTATTTTAAGTTGAAAAATGCATGTGCCCAAAAAACATAACACACTTTGCTTCACTCACTTAATGGTTTAACAGAACCAAATAATTGAATTCAAGTTAAGTGCTACCTACTCTGTAGCAAAATTGTATTATTTTTGCTTTATGGCATATCTGTCTATTTACCACACAATACCATTAGAGCTGTTTTTCCTTATGCATAACTAAATTGAGAAAGATGCAAAATCCACATTAGCTGCTTTACAGAGCAGTAATTCTTACTCTTACAGAGAGTAGTTCTTACTCTTCAAAACATACAGCAACATAAACAGAATATGCTCTAGTTGACTGAAGCTTTGTACAGAAAGCATCAATTAACCAGCTGAGTATGTGTTTACTGAATATCCAGCACATTCACAATTTGGTGAAGCAATACCACAGAACATGCTGCTTAGCACATTTTCCACCAGCTCCCTAGGCAGAGGTGAATCTAAACATTCAAGTTTCAGATACAGTTCTGACTCCAGCTTCCCTTGAGACTTCAGGGTGTTCACATGAGTGGCGAGTTTCAGGCAGACTTCCCTCCTCCTCTTGCGGTTGATGCTAACAGCACTGTTTCCAAGCCCCTTTCAGACCCTGGTACATACACACAGAGAATCTATGCAATTACTACATGATTTTATGAAAAAAAAAGTTTGTGTGTATCCTCTGAAACTACTAAAGTGTTTTACAAGTCCATCACTTCAGTGGTAACTACTACGTTTTACAATTGTTTCATCTCCCTAGGATGCAAAACCTCTTCATTTTGGTTTTGATTCTCAGATTTCCATGTGCATCACTTCAAAACATCTGCCCTTTCCAGTTACCACCCCCACAGGTGACTCACCTCTATGCATCGGAAATTCGAGGTAACAAACAACCAAAGCAACTGCTGCAGCTTCTCATACTGCATGTGAAATCTTTCACATGTCCTCTCAAAAATCTGCAGTACTAGCAGCTTATCTTCAGAAGCAGCAAGAAGTTTCACTTTTTAACTGATCAAATGCTAAACAGAACTTAACCCTTCCCAAAGGCTGAAAATTGCCTAAGTCACACCATTTTCAGACCACAACATTCCCACGCTGGGCAGCCTTCCCACAGCTCCTCTGAGTCAAGCTGAAGACTGATCATTTACCCATATAACGAAAGGGAGCAGAACCTTATTATGGAAATTCAGTTTTCAGGCCAGTGCCCATTTTTGAGCCCTGTCTCCCATGTAAGCATCACAACTCTGAGGACATAGTTTAGGAAAAACAAACAAACAAACAAAACCACGTTCAGTTCCTGACTTTCCCATAATTTCCTATAACTATCTAGAACATCTGATGTGATGGGTGACTCAAGTGATTTTTTTAAGTTCTCAAATTCAGACACACGGGCAAACAGGCATAATTTTAGAGGTGTTTTGTATACATGAATGACCTGAATACTCTAATACACTCCTTAAAAAAGGCTCTGAACCTTAGAAGTCCAAACATACACTAGATCAGATCTACATAACCCCAGAGACATCTGGCACAAGGGAGCGGGCTGACAGAAACACACGAGGTGCTCCAGCACACAGTCAGTAGGTGCCAACCAAACCCTTCCCCAGCTTCGCCTCCCTTTCGATCCAGAGCGTTTGCCACCAGACAAAGCCACGTTCAGTGCCAGGGCCCAGCGCTCGGACCTGTGCGGGGATAAAAGGGCCAATTTGTCTGTCATCGCACACGTACGCGCTGGCACCTCTGCACGCTTCCATTTCTTGATATAAAGAGGAAAAAAAAAAGCTGGATGCGCGCGTACCAAGAGCTCATCCACACCAGGACGCCCCTCTCCTCACAGGCAGGACCGAGGGCGGTGCCCGCGCCCCGGAGGCCCACCGGGGTGCCCGGGCACGGCCGCACACGCCTGTCCCGGCGCCCCCGGGGACAGAGAGCCCGGGACCCCCCGCGGCGGCACTCCGCTGCCCTCCCGACCCGAGCCGCTCACCTGGCGGGTCATCAGCGACTTGATCTTCTGCATGATGGCACCGGTGCCGGCACCGCCGCCGCCCCGAGAGCGCTCAGCAGCCCCGCGCGGCCGCGGGCTCCGGCGAGCACGGGGAAGCCATGTTGGACGCCACCTGACAGAGCCCGCCCGCGGCTCCCTGGGACCGGTAGTCCAGGGGCGACCGCGCCCAACTACAACCCCCGTCAGCGCGGCTGGGAGGGCGGGCGCCCGGGCAGGGAGCGGAACGGAGCGGGGCGGAGCGGAACGGAGCGGGGCGGAACGGAGCGGGGCGGGGCGGCTCCTTCCGCCGCGGCGGGCGGGGCTGGCGCTCCGGGCCGCCGGGTGGCCGGGCGGGGGTTCCGTGAGGGGGTTCCGTGAGGGGAAGCGGGGCTCGGGCCGGGGATGTCGTGCGGCGATGCGGGGCGGGCCCGCGGCCTTTCCTGGGGAGAGGGGGGGCAGCCGCCGTGGCTGCGGGAGGCGGAACTGGGCTGCGGAGGAGGAAAGGCCGCGGGCGGCGGCTCTGGCCCCTCTCCGGGGCGGTGGAAGGAGCCCGTGGTTGTGCAGCCCGTGGTTGTGCAGCCCGTGGTTGTGCAGCCCGTGGTTGTGCAGCCCGCTGTCCGGCAGCGCTGCTGAACTCAGGGCACCGAACCCCGTGCGCGGTCTCGGCCTCTTGGTTACGTTTGTATCCCCCAGCGCCTCGAGTGGCACCGGTGGCCCAGCAGGCCGAGGGTTTCTCTGTGGTTTGGGGGATGTTACGGAGTGTTTAGACATTGAGTGTTCGGACTTTGAAAGCAGTTATCGGAGAAGACAAAATGATGCTTTGTCTAAAGAGGTGGAGTATCTAGAAAATAGCTTGGAGGTTGACCATTTTGTGTTTTCTTTAAGGCACTGTGCACAAGGGTGTCAGGTATGTTCACAGGTGATGCAGTTTTGCATCACTGAAACAGGCTTGTGTACCTCTGTGCTTTAGCTGTATATATCTCAACTAAAAGCTGCTAGCTTTTTGAACCTGTGCAAGTAAAGGGAGGATTTATCCTGTTGTCTTTTCATAACTGGGGATGACAGCTGGTAATAAGGCCACCAACATCCCCACTGCAGCATACTAACACCTGCAGAAAAGATTGTCTTTCCTTTTGGAGTTGCTGTAGTCCCGCATAGGTGTGTGGCTCAGCGTGTGTTTCCCAATCCTGTTATTATTTATCCCCCAGAGCTGGCTGGTAAATTGCTGTGGGTAGGTCAGGTAAAAGCAGGCGTCCAGCTCTCTGAACTGACACAGTGACAAAGTGAACATCAGAACTGGTGGATCCTTTTCCTGCATTCTTCAGCAAGAATTCATTACTTTTGCCTACCATTGGGAATATCATCTGTAATTATTTCTCTGGGAAACCTCTAACAGGTTTAGCATGTAACAAAGATACTTCTCCTTAGTAAAATAACTAAAATTTGCAGAAATACTCAAAAATGTTCAGAATGTGCTGCAAATAAAGTTGCTTTAATGCAGTTGCTTTTATTAAAAAACATTGAGTTGCAATGTTTAAATGCCATTTAACAGCCAGCACAAGCTAGAACTCTATAGTAAAAATAATACACATCTTTAGCATTTACTTCATTTGTGTAAGTTATTCAGTAGAAAAACTTGCAGCATGTTAATGACATCAGGAGAGTATCCGAATACTGGAAGTAAGGGGACACACATTGTTTCTGGTGCGACCACTGTACTTAGATTTTTGTTAACCTAAAATAACCCTGCTGTTTCTTACTTTTGGTTATAAAGAGCAGCTAAGAATTCTGGAAGGATCTGGGTATTTTCACCTCCCTTTAACTTATGAAAAATTGAGTGTTCAGCCCTTTTTGGGGGGGCTTAGCACCTTGCAGGACCCTTGCAGTGAGAGGGAGGCAATTCCTTGCTACCAGTCTCACCTGCACAAGGCAGGATACAGTCTAGCCTAATATTTGTTAATCCATAATAGTCTGCCTAAGGGCTGTATAGCAAAAACTTAGTGTGTTTTTCTATGGATAAGCCATTCCTGTCGATGCAAATATTTGCTGTTGCAGACTGTTACTGCACATGCAACTGTGGGAGGTTGCCTGGTTTGCTGCTGATTAGATTTGTACAGTGAGTGGCAGCCTTGGACAAAATCCAAATATTACTTTAATATAATATTAATATGAATTAAGCCAATGTAAATTAATGCAGAATAAACAGTAATGAGCAGCTAACTCCACAACTGTAGAAAGCTGTCCACTCTAGCCACAGGGTTCATTGTTAGGAGATGCCTGGTAGATACTTCAAATTGCATGTTGCATAGAGAAAGGAAATAATCACCAAGTTATGCTTATGTTAAGGAAAAAATACAGAAAAACACAGAAAAGTTCAAGCTAGGAAAGTACCTGAAAAAGGAAAGTACTTGAAAAAAAAGTTAAGCAAGGCTCCTTAATAGCTGTTGAATATTTTTTATAATAGAAAAGGAGAAGCTGTCAAAGGAAAATATCTGATAAAATCTTCTGAATATGACCTTGAAATAAGCAGAACCATGTAACAGTACTGTATTTTTAATGAAACTGTAACTAAAGAATGTTAATACCTAAATATCCTGTACGTTGAGTGCTTTCACTTTTTAATTCAATGTACTTTGTATTCTGTACCTCATTTGTTATATTCTGTGTCATATTTGCTGTGACTGTTGGGGAAGGGTTACCATAAAGTCAGAGGCAATGAAGATGGGTGCTCGTCTAACAGGTGCTCCACTCCCTTTGTTCTTTGTATACACATATTCAAATCACATAAGGCAGGGGACAGGACAGGGCCTGTTCACTCACTGCTGATTTCCCTGGCAAATAAACCAGCAGCTGCAGGTCCAAGCCCTGGCTTAGTGCTGAGAAGAAGGTGGGATTTGCATGGGACAGGATGCTTTCATGGAGCCCTTTAGCCAACTTCTTTTGGGACTTACAGTGCAAAATATATTTTCTGCTTGTAGGTAAGAAACTGTGAATTATATTTGATAGTCACTGTTGAAATGTGGGTTGGTTTTATACTCCTACATTTCAAGATATTTCTCTTCTATTGTCAGATGTTTTTATTTCAAGAAATCAACCTAAAAGCTTTTAATCAGGTGGTGTCCCCTTGTTTTATGAGTGGAGCTATAAACTTTTAGCAACTGACAAAAATTAGTGCTAATCAAAGTCTGTATATAAAATGTGGGCATTGATGACATATATGTTGTCATATTAATGTATACATTATGCATTCTTTTTAACAAGTAAACCTGGACAGGTTCTCAACCAAAGTTTATACAGAAGCTGTTACACATTTGTTTTAAAATGCATTATGTTGAGACACTTCTGATGCATTATTTTTCAGTTCATTATGATGCCTTACAGTTAATGGGGAAAATTTTAAAGTAAAATTTGAAAGTACATGGTATTAAAACTAAATCAAGCTTTCAATCAACTGAAGAATGTCTTCCCATTAATAGTACATTTGTTTGGTATCTGGGTGCAGTTTTCATAAGTATATATTTGTTACACATGCAGTTGATAAAAAATAGAGGTTCTGTGCACTTTGACAGGAATATCCTGTAATCAAATGTTAGATAAACTTATATTTCTACGAACTCTAGTAGTTCACTTTTTCTGTATTTAATTGTTTTTGTAAATATCAACATAGGGAATATATGATATTACAGAGGTAGTGCTTCCTCATTCATGTGTAAGGACAATTTTTCTTTTATCTGCTTTGTGAACTTCGTGTACGGTCACCTAGTTTCCTTGATTTTGAGCTAAATACTTTGTCAAGAGTTTTGGCTTCATAACAATTGCAGTTTTATATGAAGTTCATTGGATTTCTTCTTTAAAAATTAAAACCCTGGTTGAGAAAAAACACTGTGAATATGCACTTTATCACATTACAACTTTACTGGGTGCTTTTTGTGAAAATCCTACAAGAGGTATTGGTGTGGCAGCAGAGTGCTTTGGAGTACGTGTTTGTTCCCCAGGAAGTCTCATTGTATACTCTTACTCAGATACACACGTTTCCTACCATGGGAAATGTGCAACTTATACTTTATATCATGACAGGAATCAGGTGCATTCGAGGCACGACAGAAAGCCCGCTGAAGACATTGACCTCAGAAACTAAAATTAGGTCCAATAACAAAGCTCAATGGAACTTGTTCTTGGGCAAAAATCCCAAACTAGGGAAGAGCATGCCTGAGTCTCCAGTGACATAACTGGAGGTGTAGGGATTGCAGATTCCCTGGTCTGTTGTATCTGGTTTGTTTCAGAAATGAACATATTTGCAATGCTCTCGTGAAAGGCAGTTGAGAATCCAAACTCACTTTGACAAGGAGATGTGCATGTTAAATTCAGAGAATGATAAGACCTCGCTAAGCAGGTTTCAGTTTATGCCATAAACTTGAAAGTTATGTCATAGTTTTTTATTTAAACTAAAGCTGCAGCCCTTGTTTTATGTCAACAGCGATTCTGTTGTCCTTGCTAATACTGGTGATGGCAAAGTGAGATGGAAGCAAAGCACAGATCACTGAGCTCCAAATGGAGGTCGTTTTGGTACAACCCTTACAGTCATTACACAAAAACTAGTTTTCAGAAATCTATTGTCTTGGGAAAATGTGCATTATATTTAAAAAGCTATAGACATAGGCTTAAATTATATAGAATTTGTGCCCAATGACAATGAAGTAAGGATTTGGCACATTGGCTTGATTTCACTGTTAACAATTCAAGGATTAGTTGTAAGTCTTCAGTTTTATTTAAAAAATCAAAATTAGTCTGATAGAATAGAATCATTGAACCATTTAAGTTGGAAAAGACCCTTAAGATCGTAGAGTCCAACCATTAACCTAACTGCCAAGTCGCCCACTAAAACAAGTCCCTGAATGCCACATGTACACATCTTTCAAACACCTCCAGGGATGATGACTAAACTGCTTCCCTGGGCAGCCTGTTCCAGTGCTTGATAATCCTATTGGAGAAGAAAAAGCCCTTTTGGTGAAGAATATTCCAGACTGCAGAAGGTTTGATCTCTGCAAAAGACGGGAGTCTCCCAGCATTGCTCCTATGAGACGCTTGCCTTCACCATTATCTAACACCTTTGAGCCTCCGGCCTTGGCCTGGCCCTGCTGGCCACCAGGGAGCTCCTGAGTGCTGAGATGGGCATGATTTCATGCCACAAAATCACCCAGCAGACCCAGAGGGAGCGGCAAAAACTGCAGTCACCCCAAGTCACTCCTGAACAGATTCCAGGGGAAAACAGGGTTTTGCCCTCACCACCTCTGGTCTTTGCTAAAAGATTTTCCTGAACTGCAGATCAAAATGTCCTTCCAAGCTATCACATGGGGCTGATTTTCCCTGTGAATCAAGTGGAACAAAGTTAATGTACAGTTTCTATTCCCACATTGTTTTAACTGAGAAGAAATTAAGTTTTCCAGCCACAGTTCTCTTAATCTTACTGTGTGGTGGTACCTTCTGCACTGGTGGTCCCAGTTATCCTAATGCTCACTAGACCTGCTTGGTTTTTGCTAATTTTGTGCAGAACCAGGTCTGTTAGAAATATTATTTGTTATACATATTTTATGATTTCACTGCAGCTGTTACTGGCTTCTTGTCCTGCAGCACAATTGCTTACTGACAGCTAAACAAACTTAAAAATTGAACAATGTCATGCCTAAAGAATGAGGAAGGATGTGGACAGATCTTTTAATTGATCATTTACAGATCTCCCAGTATTTGACAGATGTTCTTTACTTTATTCAAGGAAATTTAAAAATTGATTTGTATTTGAAGAGTTATATGAAATACATTTCCAATATTAAATATTTTGTGAAGGATTTTACTGAGGAATTGTGCTCTTTTTTTTCAAATGAACAATAGCAGTTTAAACCTGATCTGTATTTTAAGCTTCACAGGGAGGAAATTCACCTCTGGGAAATGTTACAACAACCAACAAAACTAGTCTCCCATTAACCAGAGTCTAGTGAGTCCCTAGGAGTTGTGCAGTGTTAGAAAACAGGTCAAGACCAACAGACCACAAGTATTATGAAAAAGGGGTTGGAGGGGAGGCTCCAGTTTGATGTGCTTCAGCCTTTTCAGGTTTTTTGTTCTCAAAGAAGCTAAGCATGTCGATTTCTCTGCCCTGCATATGCTCCGCTTAAGCCTCTTCATATTTTTTCTACACTCTTCCTCCTTTTTTGTCCCGTTCTCCTCCTGTCTCAGCTGACCCCGACTGTCCTCTCCACCTCAGTGTCCATGCAACCTGAAGCCCTCTGCCTGTGTCCTCTTTAGCCCCTGATAAGGTGAGTTTGCCAGGCTTTCTGTCAGCTGATTTCCATGTCCTTATACACATCACCCCTCTGGTGTCCTGCCGCGGTTCCCTTTGCTTTCCCTGCCGCACCTGCAGAAGCGCTGCCAGCTCTCTTCTCTAGTTGCGGATACCTTGCTCCGCTTTATGAAAAGTGAAGCCAGCCACAAAATTACTTTTTTGGGGTAGACTTTGTAGCTGGTTTTGTATTCACTATAAAACTCACTAGTTCCTGGAGGGATAGAATATGACCAGAGATTTGTTAGCAATAAAGGGTTCTCCTGAAATACAGTTAGTATCTCACCGATGATTTTCACCTTCAGCGGCATGGACAAGATTGCTGGCAACCCACCAGCCGGTCACCTCACCCACCATCTCTGCTCTGCTACTTTTCATGCGCTTCTAGAGTACCTCTAACATTAATTATTGGCATCACAGATTGCCATGATGTATCTCTTACCCTCACCCCCTTTTTGTGTCCCTACCCTGATCCCCAGCGACAGTTTTCTTTGCGATTAGTTCAAGTGGTGAGCAGCTCTGCAGTGAAACTTGAAGATTCTAACCCAAAAGACATACACAGACACCATCTTGTGCTACTCAGTTGATATTTTTATCTTTTCCTGCTATATAACCTAGGAAATGAGACACAAATGAAGCTTTAACAATTTATTTATGTCATAAAGACAAATGCTATGAAGGTAGGAAATTCAAGAAACAAAATTATCTCTGCCTCATATTAATCTTTACTAGCACAATCACATATTTTTCACACACAGCTCCGTTTGTGCCCCCTTTCTAGGTAGAGAGTATATGTACTTCAACTAGAGAGTTACTCTTTTGTTACAGGTATTGGGAAGTGTGTCAAGAATCATAGAATAATAGAATACCAGGTTGGAAGGGGCCTCACGGATCATCTGGTCCAACCAAAGATGTTCTGTAGCAGGGACAGAACAGATGGTGCATGCTGGAAGCATTGCAGGCTGCCCTGGGCAGTGCACCCTCTCTCTGTTTCCAGTGTGCTCTTATGCAATGGTAGACAGTTTGCTTAAATCACGGGTTTTACATATCCGTACTAATAAGAGTTTGCTTTTTTCCTTAGGTTTTAACTTAGCACTCACAAAGTGGTTTTTAGCGATATTGAGCACTCAAAGCTGAGCAATCAAACCTGCAACTGAAGTCAGTAAGAGTTGCATCTTGAACATAGTAAAATGTGTTTATGTGTATTTTGAAAAATCCAGTCCTTAATATTTCAAGTTGATCATCCAAAATGAGTGGGTATTTTTGCTATTAATTTTCCCTGGGCTTAAATTCCTCATCTGTAAAGTTGTATCAATTGTAATGGTGCCATGAAATCAATTCATTAACGTCAGCGCTTTACACCATTGCTGTTCTTGTTCATGCTGTGGAAAAGTTCACGTGGAAATTGATCATTCAGTCCTACGAGTAAAGTTTTGATAATGTTCTATAAAATCTGTCTCAGGCCAACACAATGAAAAATGATTCAAAAAGAATATGTGGGGAAGCTGATGATTAACTAAGGAGTAGTCTTTTTGCATCCTAATGGAGGCAGGATTCTTGGAGAACACAATCATGTGGCTGAAAATTTTGCTTTTGTGCATATCAACAGCAAACCTTATTTCTGTTCTTTCCTAAACTGGAATACTTGACCTTTGCAAGTTTAGTCATGTTTCTTGAATTTAGTCTTACGTGTACAGTGCAGGCAGCAATAATAACTATACATCATTTTAAACAGACAAATTCATGGAAGTGCTGCTTGTTAGGTTTTCTGTCAATTTCTCAGCATAACAGGCAAACACTAAGACATTTGTCCCTAGTTAAACCACTGCAGAAAAAAAAAATCCTAAAAATTGAGTTTGCAATCCAAGGCTGTTAGACAGTATACGACGTAGAAATTTGAAATATTTAAAAGGGAAAATACTTTAAACGTTAAGGTAAATACACATTTTCTCATTTTTGTCAAACTTTCAACAGTAAACGATCCTCTGCCCAGAAATCACAAAAGTCCTTCCTTTGGCTTTTCACATATTTTAAAGCTGGAGCTCTGTAGCTATATCCACTTTCACTGAGGTCAGTGAGTATTTACCCCTTTCTTACTTGAAATATGAGTTATAACCATACAAAAAAGTGTAAGCTTTAACCTTGTGAGTTTTTTCTCTGTGAGAATTTCTCATTTGAGTTTTCATGGGTTTNGTCCTTCCTTTGGCTTTTCACATATTTTAAAGCTGGAGCTCTGTAGCTATATCCACTTTCACTGAGGTCAGTGAGTATTTACCCCTTTCTTACTTGAAATATGAATTATAACCATACAAAAAAGTATAAGCTTTAACCTTGTGAGTTTTTTCTCTGTGAGAATTTCTCATTTGAGTTTATGGGTTTCCATGTGTGGTTTGTGTTTGTTTATTTGTTTGTTCTTTCTCTTTTATACAGGTATTTGTTCTGCCTTAAAGTTGACAGTACCGTCTCATACCATCCATGGAATTGAGGGGCAACCACTCCATCTTACTGTTGACTACAATTTCAGTGCTACAGCTGCTGAAATCCAGATAATTTGGCTTTTTGAGAGGCCTCAAAGTAATCCAAAATACTTGCTTGGCTCTGTAAATCAAACAGTAGTTCCAGATTTGGAATACCAGCACAAGTTTACCCTTATACCACCAAATGCATCTTTGATGATCAATCCATTGCATATCAGTGATGAGGGCAATTATATTGTCAAAATCAATGTCCGTGGAAATGGGACAATAGCTGCCAGTCAAAAGATTCAAGTAGCTGTTGATGGTAAGTTAGTAAAATACAGAGTCTTCATTGTGTAAATAAAATTGCAATGGTTTTGAAGTACTGGTTCTTAGCATCCAGTTACAATAGTGTATAATTTAATGCAACCATACATGAATAAATACCAACAATTAAGCTGTGTTGTTTTCTGCCTCTGCAGTAGGGAATGCTAAAATATGTAATCTTTAAACAAAATTAATATATTTACTAATGTTTCTGCATCCTCAGTAAAAAATTGGAGAGGTATAGTAACCAATAATAATACGAAATTAGACAAACTTCTAAAAAATAGTGTTTCATAAGGCTCTGCTGTACTATCATTCTTTCAGATAGTCTTTTCCATGCACAACTTTGCCTTTACCTTCTGTAACTGTTAAAGAGGAGTCATTGACTTTTGCCAGTGATCATGTCTGTAAAAGAAGCCCAGATCTGCAGTCATGAAATACTGAATTTCCCTCTTTGTACTCTACTCCTTGTAATAGGCATAGGGGAAAAAAAAAGGAAATAGAAAGAATGGTCTAAAAGAATGACAAAAGGCTACTGTAATTTCTGGATTATACAGAGGGAGCCTGGTAACTGTTGGGCTGGGAATGATGAAATGAATAACATCCTGATGTGACAAAGTTGTAGCTGCCATTTAAGTCCCGTATCCATCCCGGTTTGCAGCCATCCTCACGACCAGATCGGCAGTGTATTTCAGCGGTGCCCAGTGTCGGCCAAGCTGAGGCAACCGCGTGCTGTGGGCAATGTCGTGCTTTGCACTCTTGTTGTTTCGGTGGCCACAGAGATCTGCTTCTGAGGCAGAAGCTGGAGCCCATGATGGACCTGACTAAAGCCTTTGTCCTATTACCAGTAAAATAAACAGTCTAGTTTCATTTAAGTACTAGAACAATTCATACAGTCACCAGCTGAGAATATGGCATTATTTTTCAACCTTTAACCACATTTAATAGATCAAATTTGAAATCTCAGTACTTTCCATTGAGGATGATGACTGCTATTTGTTTCGTCTTGACAATGACGACTGTAATATACTGGCTTATCACTTTCACAACTCTTCATATCTCTTTATTTTACAGTTCCTGTCACAAAGCCAACTGTACATACTGAACCATCTTCAGGGGTAGTGGAGTATGTAGGGAATATTACCCTAAAATGTACTGTGAGTAAAGGTACAAGGCTAGTTTACCAATGGATGAAAAATGGGAAGCCTCTCCATGCCAGCCCTAATTACACCTTTTCATCAAACAATGCCACACTTCTAATGGTTCCTGTTGTAAAAGAAGACATTGGGAATTACAGCTGTCTGGTGTCTAACCCTGTCAGTGCAATGGAAAGTGAGATAATTGCACCAACCATATATTGTGAGTATATTAAATATTCATAATTACCTTTGTATAAATGATCTGGTTGGAAAGAGTGCCCCTAACTATGGAAACAGGCAGAAAAACGTTGAGTCAACATTACATGTGAGCTTGCATTCAAAATGAGGCTGTTTGTAACAGCTTTAGCTTACAACAGTTTGAGAAAACAGTACTTAGTGTTATGTAGTTGTGAAGATAAGTCTGAACAGCAGAATTAAAATAGGAACTTGAAGAATTGCACAGTACAGACATCTTCAGATCTGGAGGAGATAGGACTGAAAGGGAAAAAAAATCAGATGAGTATACAGGAAAATATTGCTAAAAATCAAGATAGCAAACACTGTCAAAAAGCTAAGTACAGAAAGTACCAGGCTGAAGGGCTGGTATTAGTGGTTTTCCTCAAGATCGTTTCGAGTCCAGTCCTGTTTAATAATTTCATTAACATCAGCATAAAGACTGGGAGTATCTCAATGAATTTCACCTGTGACCTTAAACTAAGAGGACTGAAAGACTTTGGCAGACTATTAGAACTGGTATGAAATTTGCTAGTAAAACATAAATGGAATGCACTTCTAGAGAATAAAAAACATGAACTTCTGCTGATAAGATGGAGATTGGGTGGGAAATAGTGTAAGTAAAGTATTTCCAGCAAGGAAGTAAGAGGAATATAATATTAATGGCACACAGAAAATGAGACCACATGTAGAATACTGTATGCTGTTCCTGCAGATATCAGAGCAATGATCTCAAACTAGAAGAAACAGAACAGAAAGGAGTGGAGAAGAGACCTCAGTCTGATTTAGCAAAATCAGAGCTGCAAGGAGTGTTTGCTTTCCACGTCAAGTGGGAAACATGAGGGAGCAAGAAGAGTTGTGTAAAGACCAACATTGGCAGAAGAATAGACTGTAAGCTAGCCAGGTATTTTGACTGCAAACAATAGCAGAGAGGAACAACCAGTGAATTAGTTGAGTTCATGAATTAAAGGAGTTGGAGGTAACAGAAGATTGGTTTAATCAACATTCAACAATTATACTTTAAATCTAATGTTAATTACCTGCTTTTCTGAATCATCCTGTAAGCTGTGCATATGCCTGTGTATGTACCCAGTGTGTAGGGATCTCAGTGACGTACACAATGCCCAGGAGAGGCAAAAGACTGATCCAGGGCACTCTCATTTTGTTCCTTTTTCCTCCTGTGATATCAACTCCCAGTGCCTGCAAGATCTGCAAGTAGTACATACTACCTGTGTGGCCTTGCCAGGCTCTAACCCTCACGTCTTTGGGTTCTGAAGTGCCCTTTTCAGACGAGAGCTGAAATCAGACAGGTCACGATCTACTTTGCCACCAGCCCTGTTCAGATACGACCAGTTTACCCAGCGGCACAGTGTGGATGGCACAGTGCAAGGTCTGGAACTGGATTGAAGTCCAGCCAAGGGCTGGTGCTCGCTCCTGCTTTTGCCAGGCTCTGGCAGCTTGCAGGCAGCCTGTGCCCTGGGCTTGTTCTGACTGCACTACTAGCATATGCAGCAGCTACACCTCTTACTATGTCATATTTTCCTCTTCCTCCTTTCATCTCTGATTATTCTGTCTGCTACTTATTTATTTTTAAATATCGTTTGGAAGAATCAGATGAGGGGGTGTCTTGCATCTAAGACACCCCGCTGATACTGCCTGAATTAGCAAAGACTAACAAGGAATTCTTAAATGAGAGCTGACCCCTTAGGTGCTGCTTATAAAATTGACAGCAATGCAGACATGAAGGAGCTGCTGCAAAAAGTCCTATACAGGGCAGATGTGACTTGAGCTTCCATTCATATTAGACAGAGGAATCATGATAAAATGCTCTACAAGAAAATAACTTGGGCTGATGGAGTTTTACCCTATCACTACCATAATAAAAAAATAAATTATTTCCTCAAGGTAGCACAGTTTTAAATGCCTGCTTTTGTGCTGTCACAATGATAGTTCACTTAAGTGCTTGAAGTGCTAAGAATGGGAGCTGTGTGTGTATGAATGCCCTACCTCTATTGCTTTTCTCAATTTCATGAGCTATGAATGGAATTTTTACACTTCTCTCTTCAAAGAATGCCTACAAAAAACTCAGGGACTCTGTATACATCACAATCTGACAGCCTTCTTACGATTCAATAAGATCAGGTCAGGCTAGAAAAATATCTGACACTGTTGCTACCTGTTGCACTGATCTGTTGGTTTGTGGCACAGCCCCTTCGACATTGGCACTTCTGACCCATTGCACACAGAATTGGCTCCGGAGTGTTTCTGACTCTGATGAGTGGCTGGTACACTCGAACTGTCAAGGTGTGTGTCCTTTAGTCTCAGTTCTGGTACTGCTTCCTCCCTTCTCCCTCGTTCAGCTACATATATTTTCCAGCAAATTTGAAAAATCTTTCCAAGTTCTTAACTGAAAACCTGGTTTTGACCCATTATTTAGCAGAACTTTAAAATCTCAGTTATTTCAGCATCCACGTTTCTGGAACCTTTTGCTGTTTGATTTTGATATACAGCTCAAAACACCTGTATGGCAACAAATTTGAGATTCAATTTTTCTCCACGTGTGGAAATACTGTTGTAAGTATTTGCATTTTCAGAATGTACTTTTTATTTCATGAGAACTGAGATTTTGCTTTGCACATAATTTAACATCTGAAAAGAAATATTAAGAGCAAACAATGCAATGATGAAAGGCCGCAATAGTTACGCTACTATTCGTATTCAAGTTAGTGATAGGAGTTGGGGTTTTCCTTCCTGAGCTACACTAAGTCACATATTTTGGTCCAGCCTCTGCCTGCAGAGGTAGTTCGTCTCCCAGGTCCCAGCTGTCAATACCAATCTAGAACAGGCCCCGGGATCTCTATGTGCCATATGTCATTGCTGCGGGGGAGTTACTGGGGGCGATAAAAAGGAAAAAGTCACTCACAGTAAATACCTGCCATCTGCTTGGAAACTGCAACAGTCTCGTGGTGATAGGAGCAGTTGGAAATATTCCCACAGAGAAGTAAATTGTTACTCAGAACAGGTGATTTATTATTTTACAAGTCATTTAGTTAGCTGGCTTTACTGAGACAAGAGGCAGATTTTGGTTGAGAACAATACTGGAAAGGAGAAGTATAGCTGAGAGATCCATGAAGGCTGTCACTGTGGTTTTTCACTGAGAATCAAAAGTGGGTTCTTCTTCATTTCTCATGAATATTATTCTGTTTCTCCATTAGCTATGATGATAATGCACCCCAGAACATGCCTCTTGCAGTAGTGTGACCCAGAAACAATTTATTTCAAGACTGGAAGAAACTGCTGTCACAGAGGCTGCAGCAGAAACTGCTGTGCTGTGCTGACAGAGTTGAATTTAATAAACCAAGTGGGATTTTCTCCCTTGGGACCTCCCAAAGCTATAATGTATTTCATCCTGGAGAGGAAAAGACTGATCCAGGTGAAGCAGAAGGGTTACCCAGTGCTTGTGTTGACTTCATCAAGGAATGCCACTTTTCAGACCTTGCCAATATTTGACTATTATTTCTTAAGAAAAGCTTTTTTTTCTTTTTTTTTCAAACATACTTCCCCAGCCAGTGTGTGTCAGTGTTTTTATAATGTGTGGGGTTTTTTTATTTGCAGCTTCCATACAAGAGTGTAGTTATGTTGTTAGTGTTATCTGTCTATGCTGCACTGTTACGATACTGATAGAAAAAGCAGAACTCAATTCTGATTCTTTTGCAGACTGTGGCAAATCTCCCACTATAATGAGGGGGCACAGAGACCAGTCAGCTGTTCTTAACACTAATCTCTGTTTCCATCTATCAAAGGTTATGTTATCAGTCAAAATAAAAGCTAATTATTTTAAGAAAGAAGAACTGGATAAAAGGAACCACTGGGTTGCTCTGTAAAGAAGTGTGTTCCTGCCTATAAATGGTGTGTGAGGGGTTTTACTTTCATTTCTGAAAAAGTCAAGTTCAGTACATCCCTCTCCTTTCCCATCTGAAAAAAAAGAAGTCAATACCTGTAACAGGCGATGCCCCGTGAGACGCTGGTGTTCTGGGAGGGCTCCCGGACCGCTTAAACATGCAGCCCAAGCGAGGTCGGCCGGGCCAAAGCGGTGGTGATAAGTCTGTAGTTCCCAGAAATGCTCATCACAAGGCCAGCTGGCTCTTGGATACAGTAAAGCAACTGACTCGGCAATTGCAGAGCCTGTGAAGAAGCAGCTCAACATCTACAGTTAAATAAATGCCTCTATTCTTCACCCTGCAACGTAAGTGGGTGCAACATTAATTCATGCTGAAGTGAAACTGTGTTGTATTTCCCAAGTAAATATTGTGCATGATGTTGGGCCTTCCTTAAAACGAGGCTGCAAAAAAACATATTGCCAAGAAATAAGTAGGGAAAATAAAAAGTTTGACAAGTTTGCATTGTGATATATGGACATTCGGTTAAAAGCTGACTAAACTGAGGTCATGGTGTGATAGTCTACATTCTCTCATCTGAGCTTTCACAAATAGAGGAAAAAAAAGAGGCACAAACAAAATGGCCTATTTCATGCTGCATGTAAATAGATTTTAACATGTGAAGATATAAAACCCCCATGATCTGAAATGATCTATTAAAAATAGCATGGGAAATATTCTTATAATATTTAAATATATTGTTTCGCTTCTCCGTTTGCTATGAAGAATACCCTAAAAATATTAATCACTTTTCTGAGTAACGAACACATGACTACTGCATAATATATGCCTCTTATAATCATATTCAGAAACACCACTTTCTTTCAGCCCAAGGGATTATAAAGAAACATAAATGTTGAAACAGTAGTAGCCTACTAAAGTGGGGGGAAGGTTAAAGTTTATTTTAGCAGTCATTTATGGAAAATATTTTCTGAAGTTATCTAAGGCACACCCCACTCTTTATTATACCTGTAGAATAGTTCCCCAAATAACTATTATACTGCAAATATTACAGTGAATGTTTGTATATTTCAAGGGTAATTTATTTACTTTTAAATGTGCAGAGAAATTACTTACGCCAGTAAGTTTGGCACTTAAGTAGAAAAGGTCAAATATGCTCCTGAAGAAGACCCGCTCCTTCACAGCTTTTGCAACTGTTTTCCGTTCTTGTTCTTTTTCTCATACTGAGCAATGCACAGACCTGCACTCTTTCCCTAAGCAGTGACTAGAACAGTAGTAAGTGAGTGTAGTGTGAGATAAATCTAGTACGATCAAGTTATGGAACTGAAAGCCTTTTAATTGAAGTGATTGAATCCAATGCCAACCATTTGAAAGGCTAGTCTAAATTAAAAATTCTAAGTTTAGCTTCTATTTAAAGTTTAATTGTGTACTTTGATTTTGATTTTTCCACTATGGTGTCTTTTTTTTTTTTTCCCAATGCAGATGGACCTTATGGACTTAGAGTTAAATCAGATAAAGGTCTGAATGTAGGGGCGGTTTTTACAATTGACATGGGGGAAGTCGTATTCTTTGACTGCTCAGCAGATTCAAATCCACCAAATACTTATTCGTGGATTCAGAAGGCTGACAATACCACTCATGTAATCAAATATGGACCCCATCTGGAAGTTGTACCTGGTAAAGTGGCCCAGAAGACAATAGATTACATGTGCCGTGCTTTCAACAACGCGACTGGAAAACGAGATGAAACTCACTTCACAGTCATTGTTACTTCTGTAGGTAAGAACATTGGTTCATTGCTGTAACTCTAACATGTGAGCAGAGTTTCAACCCCAGCAAAAGGAAATAGTTCTTAGAGAGAGAATATATATTAGAAGTGAGGTCTTGCTGACAATGTAGTAAAGGGATGTTTGCCATTCAGTGGGATCTGGGTTTTATTCGTAGTGTGCCACAGCCTGGGACAAGACACACTAAGATGCTGAAGTTTTGTAGGAGTTCTACACTGAAATATATTTGGCCATTCGGAACTTTATCCCTTGAGTAGAGAAGCTTCCTATGTAGGCAAACCTCATAATGACCAAGTAACCTGGCAGTTATATGCCTCTTACTCTGTTACTTACTTTTCGCCTTTAAAACTGATAAAGATGAACGGAGAGAATGATGTAGAAATCTGCTGAATGCCAAGATGGACCTTTCCTCCCAAGGGCAGATTTTGTCCAAGGCTCAGTGTCCCACAGCTTTCAGGAGCAGTGAGCCCTGGGGTCACCAGGTGACCTAGTACATGGGATAGTTTCAAGCATACATTACTGACTAAAATAACCAGGCACAGACTCACAGCAATGAAGGCCTTTAATATTTTTCCATGTGGGCAGGTATTATAAGAACCTTAGTTTACTGGACAATGTAATAATAACGTAAGATGTGATGATGGATGGTTTTATTAGAAACAGTTTACAGAAAATATTTCACTGTCATATTTGTGAATCTATGGATTGACTGCTAGGTTCTGAATGCACGCCTTTATTTCTCACGCCTTGTAACCTCAATTCCTGTATCAGATTGCATTAAACAGCAACAAAGCAGTTTTTCAGAAAATCTCCAGAAGCATACAGCAAAGAACAAGATATTGAGGAAGTCTGATATCTCTTATTAATACGGATCAATACAAGTGTTTTGAGATAAGCAATGTGTGCTATAATGTTCAACAAGATAGAATAGATTGCCTTTTAGAAAATCTAACAAAGCAATTTCACTTGTGCAGTACAAAGAGCTCAGCCATTTGTTAGTCAGATAAACAAGGAGAGCAGATGTCTGTCGCTCAGGCTTACTTACGGATTCATCACAAATCCATGGCTTCGAGCTGGAATGAAGATGGGTTGCAATTTTAAAATGAGAATACTGCACTTTATAAACATTGTAGGTACGGGTGAAAGAAAATGCAATCAGAGCTATGTGGCAGTAGAAATAAACATGACGTTTCTCCAGGCAGTTTGTATAAGATATGATATATATGTGAATATTCATCAGTAAGTGTTAAGAACGTCAGCTGAGATTTCCTTTCAAAAGCCAAAAAAGAAGGGAAAACTCCACAGCTTTATGTGTAGCCACACTTAAAAACATACATGTCCAAATTACAGATATTTTGCCTAAATAAAGCTTTTTAAAACATTTTATCCTGTGTATTTAAAAAATTAAAAATATCCATTTCCCCCTGTGTAGCCATTTTCTTCTTGATGAGTATTCATTTAGAATAGCACTAATTCCAGATGTTGAGCCAACACTTTGCGATGCAGCACTGACTGTCAGACATATGAATTCACACATGAGGCTAAACCTCTGAGATCCTGCTCAGGCTAAATTCTGGTTGCAAGGGATTAAACATACTAAGCAAAGACTATTATCCCATGTCCCTTCTCCCTGGCCCCATAGTCCTAGATACAGAGCCTGGAATGTCCCTTTCAAAATACTGGAAACCCCATTTTCAGCAGCAACAGGAACTGTGATGTTTCAGAAGACCTTACACAACTTCGCCAGCTGAGGGACTGAAACTTCCCTATATAGTGCTACAAACAGCTACCTAATTAATACTAAAAATCATCAGGAAAACCATTATATCATAAGTTACAATTATATCAATAATTGCACTAAGCTGCTACCCAGTTTTAGCCAAGACTAGTTAGATTTTAAAATAAGAGGATGTATCTCATTATGTACACAAGTCATTGCTCAGTTCTCGAGTCAACGAGTGTGTTAAACAGACACAAAGCATATCTTTGCTTTCTGCACTGGTATGCCCATGTAAAATAGATTTAGCAAGTTGAAATTTGAAATGATTCATTTTAAAGAACACTTTTAAGGACTCAGCTAATTCTCCAGCATTTGGGTTTGTTTGTGGCTTTTTTGTTTGGTTGTGTTTTTTTTCCAAGGAAAGCAGTACATTGAAGCAGTATGAAAGAACTTTTGTGAAATAGCAGTGATTTATTTTCCCATATATTTGGGATGCATCTGGTTCAAAATTCATATCTTTGGGATGCATCTGTTTTGAAATCCACGTGTTTAATCTTTGTGACAACCACTGCACATACAACCAGCACAATGCCAGTGAATTATATGGAGGTGTAAGTAGATGTAAGAAATGCCAGCTCTCTGCACAGGGATTCATCAAAGTACTGGAAGTACATCCAGCTAAATAATACACACTTGAATTGTATCAATCAAGTTGGCACTGACAAATATGAAGCATTAATTTACCTGCATGGGTTGTGACATGGCCTTTAATTACATGAATTCTGCAGGATTCAGAGCTAAAGGAGGAAACTAAGCGTGCACAAGAAACTATGTCTGGCATTCCTTAACTTTCACATCCCTGTCTTTGCAAATTCTATGCAAATGTTTTCCATGTGCTTTTGTGTATGTAATTATATACATATCATGTTTGTGTTGTATCAGTAAATCCTGCTGGAAAACTGCTGCTAATGCACATCTCAGCAAAAGACCCGAGCAAAGGAAATAAATACTTTGGATATATTCAGACATTAGTACAAACAGACATAATTTACTGGCTTCTGATAAACAATCAGACTGTCAGTGATCTGAAGGATTCAGAAAAAATACTATAGTTCATTTATTCCCTCCTACTCTACAGCTCCTGCAGCTAGGATGGTTTCCCTCCCATCTAGCACAAACTGCTCACCTAATTGTCACCTAATTTCTCAGTAATTTGGTGTCTCTACACCTAAAATTAGAATATTCATCTACTTCTTTGTGATGCTCTAATTCATGGATTATGTTTATTGTAGAGAACAAGAGAATAAATACCCTACTCGTCTTCTTTGTCACAGGATTGGAAAAGCTGGCCCAGGAAGGAAAATCTTTGTCACCTCTTGCAGTAATAACAGGAATTTCATTATTTTTGATCCTAGCTATGACTTTTTTGTTCATATGGAAACGATATCAGCCACATAAAGGTATGTAAAAGTTAAGCATGCTCCAGCACTTCTTTTGGAGTATCAGAGCAAAAAGAATTATTTTTCTTCTTTTTTTCTTCTTTTCAGTGATACAACGGAAGCTGCAGAGCAGGTATAGAAATAAATCATTCTTAGGTCTTGAAGTGCTTTCCATCAAGAGAATTACATTCTATCATATTAATTTTCTTTCCTTGTCTTATACCATCAAACTGAAAAACATCTTTATGTTTCCTAGGCCAGAAGCTGATTACAGAAAGGCACAGACATTTTCAGGTAATGCTAATAAAACAAATATGAGCAGAAGGTCAAAATCCATTCCTCAAAAAAATTAGCATCTCCACATACAAAAAAAAAGAAGGAAAGGAAGGGAAATGTGGTTTTAAATTTGGGTTGCACACCTTCCTCTGTGTTAGCTTACTTAAGATAAAACCAAAATGACAACAGGTCAGTGTGGCTTTAGCTCATGCCAGGAGTTCACAGCAGTATGTACCCTGTTGTCTTGAATTCTAGCTGTTAATCACCTGTATTCTGCTGTTCTCACCAATGTGAAATAAATGAGTGTTAGTATGGGATAGCAATGAGAGGTGATATGCCATAGGAGAATCACGCTTCTAAATGCTCATGGCACCAGTCGATGCCAAAATCATGAGATGCTAATATGACATTACAGTATATATATTCTAGCCTCTACTACACTGTGCTATCTTTCTTCATGTCATGAGAACCCAGTGTATTTTTGTCACTGACTCTTATCCCTGGACAATCCTTCCCACATTGTCCTGAGCAGGAGAGACTGGAGACCAGCTATCCTTTGGAAGGGTAGCTCTTTTTTTCCCATCTATTTCTGCCAAAGCATCAGAGCAGGCCATAAGGTGGGATATGTGAGAGGACAGGGAAGGTAAGAAAAAGTCACTTGAGAGTAGAGGGTCCTTCAGCCCAGCAAGTGGTGCTGGAGGAGAGAATCTCAGCACTGCCTTTAGTGCTGCAATCTTTGCTATGGAGTGATGCCCAAGAGACAATCAAGAGTCTCAAATCTCCTGGACAGTGGGAGGGTAGGGAAAGAGACTCCCACCCTGACTACTATTTGTATCTGAAGTCCTGGATATAATTTGTCAACTGGTTTAATAATGCAGCACCTGTTAGTGTTGTGTTCCATTATTTTGTTCTCAGCATCATAAAAGATTCAGATGCTGCTGCCTCACTACAGTGTAGATGTGCTCAGCTTACAGACTGGATCTCTTTCCTATGGGAAATGGAAGTAAATCAGTCTGTTTAGCCTTTTAGCTAAGAGAGCCCCAATTACTCTACCAAAACCATTGCTGAGGTTAACAAGAGGCTCCTCACTTGCTCCAAGGTGCTGGAGGCAGCCAAGCCCTGGGCATGTGGCTGTGCAGCTGCCCTGCTGTGCTCCAAGCCAGTTTAGAAGCTGGGCAGGGAAGTGGTTTACAGCAGATCAAACAACCAGTATTCTGATGTTTTAAAAATTAGGCCAAATTACTTTGCCAGGCATTATCTTCCAGGTTCATATTACATCTCAATACCTTTTTTCATGTTTGTTTGATCTAACTTTAGGACATCAAAGTGCTTTGGATGATTTCGGGATATATGAATTTGTCGCTATTCCTGATCCTGCCAGTGGTTCTAGGGTATGTGTCTTTACATCATAAACGGATGGTTTCTTTTCTATTTCTCAAGGTGTGCTAAACATCTGTACCAGCATCCATCTGTCAGTTTGCTTCTGTTGCTTTTTACAGATGTTTACATGTCACCATATTCATGGCTATTGTTTATCCAGTACTTGCTCTTTCTTTGCTGCATTACTAGTTCAGTACTTGTACCAACATGGTGCTGTAAGGAACAAACCAAGCTCTAAAGATTAAAATCTCCGTTCAGCTGCCCTGTATTAATAGAATATTAATAGTGTTGGGTAGATGGGTAGCACTGAACTACTTGCATTGCGCAAATTAACTGTTTTGGTGTCGCTTTGTCCCTTGGCCCAAATATTGCTGCTCGTGCAACATACAACTTCTAAAGTGCAGAAAAGCCTCAGGCGGTATTTAAAGTTTTCATTGTAAAAATATGCAAACTAAATCTCAGCGATATTTCACAAGAATTATTTTGTTAGCTTCATGTATAGTGGGGTAGGACTTAAGCACAGGGATTTTGCTAGCAGAAGAAATCCTACTACATATGCTACTTCTCTGCATTGAGGCTTTGCTATCATTACTGTATAGCAGCTGGAGATCATTCTGATGTGGTGTAAAAGCACAAAGGAAAATGAGAAATAGGACCACAAAATTTAGGGACAATTGACTGAAACTGGGAGGAAGAAGAAGAAGCACTTCTCTTTGCTAGGGAAAATTTCTGGGAACATAATCTACCTTTGAAGAGCATCAATATGGTCAGGTAGGGGAAAGCTCTTAAGACATGATCACAACAGTCACACCTGTTGTTACTATGATTAGTTCTCATAATACATGATGTATTAGCAAAAAAACCAGTCATATATTAAAAAATCCTTTTCTCTCCTGGGGTTAGATGATTGAAATAAACTTTTCTAGTTCTAGAGTGCTCTCATAAAGGTTAGTGGAGAGGATAGACTTTTAAAGCAGCTGAGATAAAAGGCTTTTAGAAAACAGAGGAGCTGAACTGTATCTGTGAATGCTCATGACCATAGGAGGCTTCTTAAGTATGGAGCTTTGGCTTTAAATGGTCACAGTCTTAGGCACACTACAATATTCCTTAGGCTGATCGTATCACAAAGTCACATTCTTGCAGAACTGGGGCCTCAGTAGGTCAGGAGGGAGAGAGGGGTGACAATGACATGAGGATGGATATACAAGCAATGGAATCTATTCTAATTTCCAGTACAATTTGAGGAAAAGGGAGAAACTCCACTGGTTTATACTCAGTTACTGAGATTTATGGCATTGCAGATAAAGTCAGCATTTGATCCACTGATTCATTTTAGTTAGCAGAAAAAGGGAAAAATAAGAAACTGGAGATAATTAAGAACTGGCAGTTCGGTATAGGCAGAAAGAATGAAAATTCCTTATAGATGGGGAGTGTAGGTGTTGGGTTGACAAAAGAACTGATTTGTATACTTAACATACTGAAGAATTTATGGAAATTCATTGCAGTTCCCTCTCTTTCCTGTGCTGGTAGGAGTTTTAAGCTGAGCCCTTTCCCTGGGTATTTTCTCCTTTTTTAATACTTATTATCCCGCTTCTCTCTTTACTAAATTTTCCTTCCTTCAGTTGTGGTACACTCATATAAAACACTTGCTATATTAAATGCAAGTGCTGCATCCTAAATCTTCTAAGATCTTGGTTGAATTTAAAACTATTACTTGCCTTACTATAAATGTGATGAAAACTTACTCAAAATGTGAACTAGTAGAGATGAACTGTTTAATCCACATACAAATCATTTTTAGGGAAAAGTTTAAAAGTGAGAAATTACATTATCAGTTTAATTTCTGTTGAATCTTTTCCCACATGCACTCACAGTAGGAATACTCTTTGCTACTTTTAGGTTTCAAGTCAATGTGTTCCTGGCTCTGACTTTGTCCCAGGCCAGGACATGCTTAGTACGGTTTATGAAGTTATTCAGCATATTCCTGAGCAGCCACAACATGACCATCAACAGTAAGTTAAAGCCTGTGCGGGCTCACGTTGTAGCTCAAAGACAAATACTTTCGCTTCCAGAATAACTTACATTTTGGTAGCTGGTATTTGATTCCAGCAAGAGGGGTAAGGAAGGAAAACAAGTATAAGCTACATCAGTCCCTCCACCGTTTCCTATCCTCACTTTTCCTCAGGGCGCCAGTCTGTTGTTTCATCATGCCAGTCTTGTCTAAGTGTGAAAAACAGAAGTTAAGATCTTCAAACACTATTTCAAATGAAAATTCCCAGATGTTCTAAGAGGGTGGCTGTAGCTTCACAGCACTGAAACACCAGCGTTTCCCACTGAGCCGGTTAAACCTCCAGTCAAAGCAGTTTAACTGGCAGCACAGCTTGCAGGCTGCCAGCCGTGTGCCAAGTTGAGTTAGGGGTTTGGTTTTGTTTGTTGGATTTTTTTTTCCAGTGTTGAAACTGGTCAGCTGGTCACTGAAATATGAACAGACAATGCTTAGTTACCCAAGTAAGCAATGTCTTAATTTGTATCTTAACCTATTATTTAGAGGAAAAGAATTTTTGTTCTGCAGTACCCTGGCTAGGAAGTCCATAGAAACACTTTTGCTGAGTTGAATGCCAGAAAGAGCACAGAACATTGTGCTTATGCACTTAGTGTCTGGTAGTCCTGGTTTTGTTCAAATCACCTACTTCGTAGCACTTCTTGGCATAAGAGTGAATACACTGTAAAGTTTCTGTAATTGCGGTATAGCTGCCATAAATCTGTTCTGAATATCAATGGTCTTTCTTACAAATTAAGAACAGCACACAAGACTTTATTTGGTAACAATCCTATTATATCACATTTTCCATGTTTTTATGATGTGTTCTGTTTCTTTTATGGTTGAAAAGGAAAACATGCACTCTTAGCAATATACTAATCAGTTGGCTGAGTAATCACAGTGTTTATGTGACTGCATTAGCATTCACTACTTACACTATAAAAAATTTTGTTCAGCTTACGTCTTTGACTGTGTGTCCAAATTATGTATGCAAGCACACACCCATGCTTGTAAAAGCAAACTGATCACTGAGAAAGCAATAATGAATTACTAATGACATTTTTGTTCAGCTTGGAGTTACTCACTTTGAACCTTAAGATGTTTTTTTTAAACCAGATGTGGAAAACAGCATTCATAAAGTACATCTTATTCTTCCTCCTACGTGTTTTCCTTCTCAATTTCTCACTGATACATGACCCCTTTAAAAAAAGAATAAATTTAAACTGAAAGTAACTTGAAATTTGTTACAGTTCAGATTTCAATTCAAAATTCACAAAACATATTCTGTATTTGTAAAGAACTGGTTTACATAAATCCATTTTGCTGCTGTTTTCTTAGGTCAAGATTTTTAAAAATAAATATAAAACCAAATTTTTTACTAATGAAATCTGGTAAACATGATAATGGGTAGACTACTCAGGTTAGAAAGACCATTTTCATGAATTTTCCAATTCCTGACCTGCCATGAAGGAGCACTCTGAGTGGTAAATGAATAAGGACAACTCAGTTGATACTGGTCCTCACAGCAGGATGCTTCAACATTCAGTGTAAGGAAAAAAACAAACCACCACAGAACAGGGACCGTAGCTGGGAAAGTAATTCCATACTCCTGTAGTGCAAAGTAATGATCACTTGTGGCTGGATCCCACAGACTTGGTATGCAGCCATCTGTACAGTAATCAGCAATGTTCATGGGAAAAATGGTACAGAACTTGCCTGCACTCTGTTTGTGGCAGGAATTTCTCTTTGTGCGGAAAAAAGTAACGGATACTCTGGGAGCCGAACAGGTTTGTTGGTCAAGTGATTGTTTTAGTCTAATTCCCAGCCGTTCTTACTGGAACTTCTGTAAATTCATAAAATTATTAGAATTAACATGCAAAGAAAAATAAGTAAAAACCACTGCTTCCTTCTCAAATTTACAGTCTGAGAATCTTTCAAATCCTCTTTTTGAATATAACTTCTACAGTGTTACCTGATGTTCTCTCTCTTGCTATTAGAAGTCCCAGTGATAGTAGCAGCCGATGTTTAACACCCTGGGAATAGCTTTTCCCTTCCACTTTTCCTTATGCTTTCATCAGCCTTTTTATCCATTCATCCACATATGCACATACCCACCTGGTGCTCTAAATAATTACAGAATTTTAGATGTGCCCTAGCTCTTAAAAAGTGAGAATACAGCTGGAAACCAATTAAGCTCTTATGTAACGTAATGTAACGTAACATAACGTAACATATAACATAACTGCAGTCAAAAAATGAGCTGAGCTGGTGGCTGGCATCCCACTTTTATGTTCACATGGTGATATTAGCCACTGTTCACAATAGTCTTTTGCAGATTTGTATCCCCTGCTCCTCCAAAGAATCCAAAGGCAAACATGAAATCAATTTTTGAGGAAACTGTTCCACTCCATCAGTGGGCTTCACAGTCACATGATGTTACGTGATTATCACATACTCAACTATGTCATTAAACACACTATTTTAACCTTTGTTTCTTTGTTTGTTTGGGTTGCTGGTTTTTTGGGTTTTTTTTTAATGATTCTTGCACAGTTTTAAAACTAAATATAAATCCTGTGACAAACTGGACAACAGGTTCTTCCACATATGAAAGAAATCCAGAAATATTTGCAAAAGCTAATGAGCAAGAAGTATAGCCAGCTTTTATACACAAGCACCGACAGCTCATAGCTTTTCTGAGAACAGAACTGATTGTAACTTAGGTTTCATTTTTAGTCATTAAGTCATTTCATTTTTAGCTACCCTATAGCAGGTGCTCCTGTACGTTATCTTTGCTAATGTATGAGTAACTTGAAATATCTGTACTGAAAAGGCAGCAATGCAGCATGCTATATTAGCCATTATATTCTTTATGGCTCAGACCCATCTTCTACATTTAAAACTGGAGATCTTGCGCATATCAAAGTGTTACAAATATGCCCCCCAGAGCTGTCATTCAGGCTGAAGAACTATTTTACTTTTGTATCTAGAATCGCTGGGGTTTTTGTATGTTTGCAATGGTGTTCATTAAATAAAAGCAGCATTGTGGACAACTGCTATACATATATCTATGTATATATATGTTCTTTCCTAGATGTATATGAAGACACAGGAACAGGAAATCAAAGCATCTGAAAATACCAACGTGATTTGTTTTTCTTTATTATATATTGAAAGGAAAAGCCAACAACTCGAAGAATGGCAAAGGGTTATGACAGCTTTTCTTGAAATAGCAATTTCTCTTCAGACTGACAATCCCTTTCCTTTGGGTGTTACAACTTGCCCTTTTTTTTTTCTTCTTTTTATTAATAGTTTCTTGAAAAATATGGCAGTTTTGCCATCTCTTACATTTTTTTTACCTATTTGTAAATACAAAAGACAAAGAGACAGCTTAAAAATTGCCGTATAAAATGGGTGGGAGGCACAGGGAATAATCAGGCCCTAGATGCCTCCCATACTTGTTTTATTAAAAAAAGGAAAAAAAACAGCTTATGGGAATTTTTCATTTGGGTTGTCTTTTACAAGAGAAGGCCTCCATTTAGGCATGAAAAGTAATAAATACAGTATGACAGACTGCAAAATACATTTGGGGTTTAAAATAAAGTCATTCTTTTAACTCTTTCAATGTAATATCCTTTGATTTACAAACTAGAAACTGATCTGTCAGGCAGTTAACAGTTTAAAAATGTACATATGTATATTACTCAAAATAATGTGTTCTTATTAAATTCTGTTTCCTTTGCATTTGAACTGTTTTTTTTATTTGCTGCCAAAGAGCCTGTTTCTCATTGACTAGAAGAGCAAGTAATATTCAAGTAATTTCTGCAAGCTGAAGAATGTTAGGGCTATTTGTACATTAAAATTATAATTCTCCAGTGCAAATGAAGCCAATCGTACTCTGTTAAAACAGACAGTGTACTACAAGCACCTTCACAAATAGAGGAATCCTCTTCCAGAAGCTCCTATTAGCAGGTGTCTCAATCCTGCAGGAAAATTCACTGTTATTACCACAGGGTCAGCTATTAGACGGCATCAGTTAGCTGCAGCCAGTGGAAAAAAAAAAAGGGAATTATGAATTGAACTACAACTAAGATAAACTAAAGAAAAAAAATAATAAAGGATACTTCAGTAACAGCTAATTGTGTGGAAAATCATTAGGGTGAGTAATGAGAAAGCATGTAGTGTATCCACCCTTTAAGACAGTCTGTCTGGGATTACTTAAAGCACTCTGTATTATGAAAAATAATTTGCTTTTATTTAAAATACCTCCCTGATCTGTTTACTAAACGAATCTGTTTCCCACCTCCTTCTTTCAAAGACAAAGAAAAACAATGTGTTTTTCAGTGAATATCCTGATCTTGTGGTGCTGAAAAAAAGGGAGAAGGACAACTTCACTGTTGTGTGTGAGAAGAGGAATTGGCACTTCACAGAGGTGCTGCCCAGATTTGGTATAAGCACTGAGGTGATCTCAAAAATAATGCAGTCACCAGATTATCTCCTAATAAACAACCCTCTGAAATAAAGGCATCAGGCAGGGGCTGTAAGTAGAAACACTTGGGCAGAACTCTGAAGTACTGGAGTTGTCCTGGCGGATTGAGAAGCCCAGAAACCATCCCCACAAATTCCTGCATCATTCATTCAAAGCTGACTTCATTTGTGTGTTTCAAATTGGAACAGCCCTTTGGGATGTGCAAAGTCTGATTTTTGCCCACTTTCCTCCTCCTCTTCTTGGCTGGAGCGGATATTTTAATTGCTCTGAAATCAGCATGCAGATTTCTGAAGTGCTTGACACCTCCATCTTACCACATTTGATGTCACTGCAGGGCCACAGGGCAAAAAACGCAGATGAATTTACAGAAATAATTGCTTCTCCACCTCTGGAGCCTCTGTATTTAGAACTGCCTGTCGTATACATTGTTCTAAGTATTTTCATGACAAACTAAAATAAATCAGCTCCATACCGGTTCCTTTCTTTGTTCTTTTATGCTCACTGTAGGCACATTTTGCCCATACCTAAGTGCATTATAAGGCTCTTGAAACATTTTGTTTCAGAATCTGTACTCATGTCTTGATAATAGATCAGCAAGCCATTTCAAATTAAGCCATCTGTCAATAATGTGAGAAGACTTTAGCAATCTAAGATAAAAGTCCACCTTAACAGACTTTTAAACTTCTGCAAAATACATATACAACATTTTAATAAAATAATCTTTATGCAGTGTGTAATGTCTAAGAGTTATTTGGGTCCGTGTATGGCTATACATTTTTACTGGAAAGGATGTATAATGTTAGATTTATAAATAAGGAAAATATCTGCCCATTGCTCTGGGAAGGTGAAGTAAAAGGTGAAGTAAAAGGTCCCCTGGATGCTCCCTCTGTTCCCCAGGGCCACCTCTGCCCTGGGCTTCCTCTCTGCATCCGGCTACAGCCCTTCTGTAAAATGCAGATGTGTTTGCAGGCCACAGCAGCCACATTCCTCCTCCCCACCTACAAATGAAATTTACTGAAAAAACGCAGCTGACAGGGAAAGTTATTTTGCTATAGGAAGCAGAAAAGCTCGTTGTCTGGCTTAAATAATTATTCCAGCTACAACAGCACAACTAGCTCTACAAATAGAAATACTTTATTGCAAGGGACAGGGATCAAACACAGGCAAGTTGCCTTCTGCTTGTATTATGTTGTTCTCATCTATTTTTGTTTCACCACATCTTGTGTATTACTGACTGTTAAACAAAAACACACTAGTGGTTTAAATTCCTATTCAAACTATGCTCATTCTTCACTATTTTTCCAAAATTCACACAGTGCATTTAGTTACTTTTGGTGCATAAATCTGGTGGTGGTAGAAAAACAATAAACTGTGGTGAAAAAAACAGTTCTGAAACATCAGAGAATTTTAATAGGTGAAAAATAAAACATTTTCATATTCTTGTCCTTTTCTCACTTGACATTAAAAAGAGATCGCTAAGCTTTTATCTATTGATGTAAGATCTATTCCAAATCTTAACAAAAACTAATGAAGAGTTTATCCATTAAAT
>VWYH01003949.1:604805-671037 GCA_013399365.1 Pampusana beccarii | reverse complement strand
GAGGGCGATGTCCTCCTTCCATGTAGCTTGGGTACCCTGTAGGGACGCACAGTTAGATGTTGCAGCCTGAAGGGAGTTGTGAAAAAGAGAAAAAGACATCCAAGATAGCGGGTCAGAGGGCTCTGGCGTGAAGGTTAAGCAATTTTTACTCAGAAAGTTAGCTAATGGTTTACAGTAGAGTTGTGATGGTTTTGTACTATTCCAGGTACCAGTTGGTTACTACCCTGTTTGCCTGAAAATAAGACAGGGTCAGTATTAATTTTTGCTCCAAAAGATGCTTACTTTTTTACATGTATAGCTGCCTGGACATTATTCAAGTTGATTTTTTTATGAACTGTAACTAGGGCTTATTTTTGGAGTAGGGCTTATATTTCAAGCATCCTCAAAAATCCTGAAAAATCATGCTAGGGCTTCTTTTTGCGATAGGTCTTATTTTTGGGAAAACAGGGTATTACCTATCAACCAATTCAAAGAATATGTAGATATTCTTTGTATATATAGAAGATATAGAAGACGTAACTTCTAGTCCCTCAGTGCATCAATGCGGTTTGCTACCTGGAGTACTGGCTAATCAGTTTTAATATTGGTTACCTTTAAGGTGCACACGGGCATGTTCCTCACTCCCAAGCTGGTAGCTGTGGCGTTGTAACTATTTGTCAAATAAAAACACATTGTCAGTGTTTGCAAGTGAACCCAAATGCTGTTGTGACAAATGCATTTATTGTATTAATTTTTTTCTTTGTTCAAAATAAAGAATGAGTCAGCCAACAGTAGAAAGACCGCAGGGCTACTAGACGTAGCTGTACACATGAAGAAAGGCTGCTGATGGACGTAGCGAACATTGTGAATCCATATCCAGCAGTGATAATAATTGTTAGTTTTTATATTAGTAATCAACAGAAGTCCTGTTGTGGTGAGGTTTTCCTCCCTCCTTTTTTTTTTTTTGTTTTTAAGTGGCATGGTTCAAATATTGAGTAGTTGAACAGCGCCTGGATGTTCCCAAAGGCCTCTTTCAAAAGAGCTTTTTCATCCCTGAGGAGAGTAGATGATTCTTGACTCTACTCGCTTCTACAGTGCAAATTCCAGCAAAGAGTGTGGGATAGTGCTGGCTTGTGGCATTTCACGTGATTCAGGCAAATGTCAGCTAGGGGTTTGCTTGAGATGACCTATTTATTTCATTTAGGTGGCACAGTGGGTGTTACTGGCGGTGACTTGCAGGCTGGATTGACCTGTTGTGGAGTAGATGAGGTAGAAGCTAAAACTGTCCCTATTTCTTGCCAGTTCTCTGGATTACTGAGCTTTCCTTGAGCAGTGAAAGGAAACGGAGCGGATAGTGCTGCTCTTGCCAGAGGCAAGGGCTGGAAGCAACCTGGCTTTGGCATGTCCTTGTAGAGGCTTTCTGCATTTCAGTTGTCAGGAGAATCAGAGGTGTTCCAGTCAACTGTCTCTTGCTTAGACTTTCTTTTAGGAAGGTTAACTAGGGGCTGATAAGTTCTCCTGGTTTTTGATTATTTTTGTCTTGTCTGAGTAGTAAACTGGGATGTAAAGGCTGCCCGGTATACCTCTGTTCATGGGATGCTTTGGTTGTGCAGAAATAGCTACAGTTCCAAAGAGCCCTCAGGCAGAAAGATGCCTCAGGCACTCCCAGAGCAGCACAGGCTGCTACTCTTAGCATCTGCTGTCTTCTATCACTCTGGATATTTAAACTGAGTTTTTAAATCTTCATTACTTCACATAAAAAGTGCTGTTCTCTCAACTCAGGAGTTTGTTGGCAAGAAAACTGAAAGCAGATCATCCCTGGGAACTGCTCTGAAGTCTAGGCTCTGGTTATACCAGGTAACTGTAGTCACTGTGTGCTCAGCCTGAGCAGTAAAAGAGAAGGGCAGAAATTGAGGGCTAGAGAATAATAATACTGAGATAAGCCTGAAAGCAAGGCAGATTTTATTTTTGTTTTTTAGATTAAAGGTAGCATGCAGAGGAAGGAGAGAATTATATTTGAAATTGTGATGTTTCCCATGGCTGTGTTGTATGAGCTTGAAGGGAATAATTTTTATCACTCAAAAAGCAATTTCTGTAGTTAATCAGCTCTGCTTAGACCCCTTCACAAAATAACCTTTGTCAGAAAATAGTCCATCCACCAGCTTGTTTAGTGGGTTATTGATTCCCCAGGTGTCATTCTTTTGACCCAGCTTTTTGTCAGCTCCTGTTATCCAGGCCACCCTGTAGGGATATTCCTTCTAGCAAATGTGAGCAGGCTTGAAGACACTTCCTTACAGTGAGTTTCCCTCCTGTCACCTTGCAGAAATGCAAACATTCTCTTTGCTTTTAAATGTATCAAATGGGCAGGAACTGGTTTGGCTGCCAGTTTGATTTGGTTGTTGTCTTCATTACATATCTCAGGATCTGTTGTAACACAGTGCTGTAAGATTCATGAACCTTGGAGCAGAGGGTACTGAATGTGGAGGTAAAAAATAAGACATTGCCAGTTAGGGTTTGTGGCAGTGTGATGTGGCAATGCAGATATGTGGATCTGTGGATCTGCAGATATCTTAATTCTGCAGGAGACTGAAGCTGATTTTTTCATCAGAAAATTAGAGGGGAAAAATTAACTGTTTGGGGTTTTTTGTTTGTTTTGTTTTTAGGAAAGTGTGGTGGGTTTGAAAGTTATGTATTTCTTGCTGTGGTCTGATAGTAGGATTGAGCAGCTCCTCATTTTTCTGAACCAAATGTTCTGAAGGAAGCTCTACAGCAGTGTTTCACCTAACCTGCTTTTGAAACATTCCAGCATGTAAGAGAACTTATGGAAGGGAAATGGCCTTCCGAGGGACTTCTGGCATAGCAAGTGGCTTCTGTGTGTTTCAGGCATACAAAACTGAAGTCCCCCATTTAGGAAATCAAATGAAGAGCTGTGCCTGGATGTTTTGGGCTGGGATTCTCAGCATTACTTCTTATGTCTGTATTTAGGTGTAGCTAAGCTGTTTCTTGGGCTTTTTTATAATAAATAGTGGGAGGAAGGGAAGGCAGACAATTAGCACACTGCTTTTGGTCAGTTTTAGATGGCTGCCTTAGAATCAGATCAGTTGTTTATTAGAGTGCCTGATAGTCTATATTAATGATGAAAGCCAAAGGTGACAGTTCCAGAGTGGGTTCTCTGATTGACTTTAGATACCAACATCTGTCTGTCAAAATGAGCTTTATTCATCTGGCTGAAGGAAATCAATTTCAGTCTGCGCTTAGAGGACAGGGCTTTCTCAGCAAGGTGCTGCAGCCCGCAGCTCCATGCCTCGTGGCAGCGAGGACTGCTGTCTGTGCTTCGCAAAGTAGAGCTCGATGTTGAGAGGTAAGGTTGTCCTGAAGACAGAAGTGGCTTGGAGGCCGCCTTAGCTTGTGGGGCTGAGAGTATTGATGTGCACCTCTGAATTCTTTTAAGCCTCTATCTTTCAGATTATCTTTAAAACATAAAGTAATAACATTCTGTCTTCTGGAGAGACAATGCTGCTGGTGGGAAACCAAATCCTCCAGTTCATGTGCATTTAGTTACCTCTCAATAATGTCTTTGTCTTAATGTCATATTGCTCATAGATTTCGTCTGTCTTTAGTAGCCTTAGTACTTACTGTTTCTTTCAAAGCAATGTGTCTGAGCCAAAGCTCTGACTTTTTGGGAGAAACTGCCTTAAATACTGGGCTCACACTTTCAGAAGTAGGTTTTTGACAGGTCAGTGACTTTCCTTTGGTAGCTCTGACTGCTCAGGAAGGATCAGGTAAAGATACAGGTACAGCCTTTGTTCTGGAAACAGGATAAGACAAACACCTAAGTAGCAAGGGGTGTTTGTTGGTCTCTGACACAGCCCATGATCCAGGGAGACAGGTTGCTATCAGACACCTAGTTTACAGCCTATTGTGTTTCCTCTGCAATTTGGGGAATTACCTGGGGGGAAAAAAAAAAAAAAAGTAATTTTGAAAAAGTTTTGGGATTTTGGATGCAAGCTTCATACCAGAGTCTAGCTGTTTGCAGAAGTGAGTATCTTCATAGCGTTACCTTAATAGCTTTTTGTAGTACAATACTGGTTGTCAGTAGGTAGAGTGAAATATCTGTTTCAAACTGGTACATAGATTCAGCTAACAAAAAGGCGCCTGGCACTGTAGCTGACATCGTGGTGCAACACGATGTTCTTGCAGGGTAATGCATATGTGGTAACTGCCAGTATATTCCACACTATTTAGATATGGAGTACTGAGTGGCGTTATATCACTGGGTAGTTAGTGGCTGCCTACCAGTGCAGCAGAAAAAGCTTTTCCCGCAGCTGCTGCTAGGACAGATGAGGTGAGACGGCATCAATGATGGAATCCGCTCCTGCCATTGCCAAGCAGAATATTGTCCCACAAGGCCAGGACGTGCAGTGCGTGAGATGCAGCATGAGCTCCCAAGTCCTGCTGAGCATCAGGTCAGGCTCCCCAGTACTCTGCTGTTTCTGCAGGGCTGTAGTGGGATGCGGGAGGCTGACTCCTCTTGAAAAGATCTTGGCTGTTTGGGTAGTCCCGTATCAATGGGCGACTTTTGGAAATACCAGTATGTAGCAGGAGATGCCTTGTGCGATTCATTTTTTTATACAGACTTTTTTGTTGTTCTCTTGAGGTAGTGCTATACTGTAAGGACAGGCTGAAAGTGTGACATTGGTGAGGTTGAGTAAGTAACTCTCTTTCTAAAGCTGGAGCAGAGGACCAGAAATGGCTTTTACAGCTGCGACTAGGTTAACTTGGTGATGTAGATATGGCCACGATGTGCTCCGGCTGCTCTGAGAGGGAGAGAGCAATAGCTTCTCAAGCTTCTCACTTTCCTGCACCCCTTGTTAGTTTTTGTGCCTGGGGAGCTCCGTCTGCCCAATTTTATTTTACTCAGTGAGAGTGGGCAGGGTGGAACAGCTGGAATGGAGAGCTCTCGTGCTCCAGAAATGGTACTGGGAAGTAAAATCCTAACCAATGCCAGGCCCTCCAAAGGTGAAGAAAACCCCCCTCTTCATAGCTTTGTCTAAAATAGCTACTAGAGGTTTGGAGACCCAAAGCACTAAAGTCTGCAACAGAATTTGAGGATGCTACTGTAAGAGACGTCTAGTAACATGAGCACCCTGGTGGAATACAGGCTGCTACAGGGCCTAATTATGGTCTTATTAATGCTTTCTTTCATCACTGCCTTCCAGCCTTCAGATGGTGATTAGACCTATTTATAGGGGCAGAGTTCCTTAATATTCAGCACAGTGCACCTCTTGCCAATCAAATCAGTACCATCTGCATCTTGGATTGCTGCTTAATAACACTGTAGAACATGGTTAATTAAAAAATATAAATAGACTTTTCATCCTCTTAACTTCTCAAAGTGCTTCTCTCCTCCTCCCTTCCCTTCCCCTCCCTGCCCCCCCCACCCCAAAAGGTAAAGTTGGCTTAGCACAGGGACTGTGGCGAACCTCTTGTCTCACTGCTGGAAATAAATCCTGCTCTCTTACCCAGGGTAGTTCCCTCTTGTGTGCTCCGCTGGAGGACTAAATTTCAACCCCTCCAGTGAATGTCACCATGGAGCAGAACAATCATTCGCTGCACAGTGAAATACTCTGTTTCCCTGAAAATAAGACAGGGTCTTATATTAATTTTTGCTCCAGAACTTATTACTTTTTTACATGTATAGCTGCCTGGACACTATTTAAATTTACTTCTTTAATGAACTGTAACTAGGGCTTATTTTTGGAGTAGGGCTTATATTTCGAGCATACTCAAAAATCCTGAAAAAGTCATGCTAGGGCTTATTTTCGGGATGGGTCTTATTTTTGGGGAAACAGGGTAGGACTTGCATCTAGGCTCCTGTGCTGCATTAAGTTTCTCTTTTAAATACAGTAGACTCACAGTAGTATGCTTTATCTGTGGAGGGCAAGGTGATAAAGTAACTTTTTTTTAATTAGTATTATTTTGTCCTTGGAGGAACTCGTTCTGATATTTTGTTGGAATGGCCTCTAGGCAGGTGTCTAGTACAACCAAGGTATAACTTGAATATGATAGCAGATTTGATCATGATTTGAAATTCTGTGGGAATCCTGTGTGGAAAGTAGAGAATGGACATCATGTAGTAGTATATTAAGTACAGTACTACAGAGTACTGTAGGTAAGTGTACAGTAGAAGTTTGTGGTAAGATGCACAACAGACATTTTAACAGCTGGGAGCTTTGTGAGCTCTGAAAGCTGCATTTAGGTGTTGCGAGCCGTGTGCTGATGTAGTGTGCTAGACTGGAGCAGAGGAAAATGAGAATAACTGAGGTCTGTTATTGTCAGCCAGGATGGGACGACATTTGTCCAGGTGGGCATGACAGAAAGTATTATGTGTAAGAAGATACTGTCAGCGAGGGATTTGGGTTGACTCCTCACTGTGAACCAAGTTATGGATGAGGCTCTCCTCTCGGAGGAGACAGCACCTCTCTCTACTCCGTCGTTTGAATGTGTTTAATCTTAACCTGTAGTTCACTTGTGACTTGGTCTGTTGCCACTGTGGCACCATCCCGGTGGTAGCTGTGCAGCGGTATGTGGTGCGGGATGTGCAGACTTGTGTTTCATTGCATAGCGCTGGTTTCTGCGTCCTTGCAGGTGGCTGTGAGGCATTAATCTTTTATTAGGGTCCTGCAAAGGAGAGACATAGGGCTAGAGACAGCCTGTCACCACTTCTTGGAGATGTTACAGCATGTGGCAATTAAGGGCCTTTAGTTCTTGCTGCCTTTCCAGTGCAATGACAGAAGGAGCAGCACAGTAACTGCTGAAGCAGCCCTTGTATCTTTGAAGAATACACACTATTTTTTTTTTTTTCAAAGTATTTAAGCCCTGTTCTCCCCTCAACCCCCTTTTTTTTAATACCATGAAGCATGTTAAGGAAACAAGTGGTGGTGGTGGTAGCTTGCTTTATCCTCCCTTTATTTTCGTAGCTAAGTATGCATCTGATAAGTGCTTGTATATATAGCTTTACATTCTCTGCCTGTGTTGAGGGCAGCTAGATTATTTTCTTAATATTGCCTTTGTTTATGTTCCCTTGAAAAATCAAGATATTTTAAGGTTGTAGGCGGGTTTTGTTTGCAGATAATAATCTCAGTGATTGGTCCTCCTTAGAGCAATAGTTTCTAAAGAACTTAGTGTTGCTTCTTTTACAGACTCCTTTTGCTCTGTAACAAGTTCTCTTAGGATTAGCCTTGTCATAAGGAGTTTTATTCTTGGGTTCAGGGAGAAGTAACCTAAGAGGTGAGCAAAGTAGGTGGAACGTTTCTCTACCTACCCAGAGCAGTGAATTACATACTTCCTTCTCCGGGTTTGGAGCCGTAAATCTGTACGTAACCATCCAAATATTAGATTTGTCTGTGATAATTTAACAGTATGACCAGTTGCTCGTTCCAAATACTCGAAAACCCTGGAGTGCTCAGCCTGCATGTGTCCTGGTGTAAGTCTTTTGGAAAGATGGGGCAGTCTGGTGGAGACTGATGTTGCGTTTCCCACTGCTGTTGTTTCACTCAGCTTTTCCTAGTGTGAATGTTGGAATTGAGAGGTTGAGAGCAGTATTTGGTGCAGAGGGATAACCACAAGCCCTGATGAGCTTTGTACCAGTTTGCTTAAGGTTAAACGTATAGGCAGCTTAAGGCAAATCTGAGCAGTTGCTGGCTCTAGTCAGAACTTCTAAATCAGGATATAGCACTCACGAGCAGGTGGTACAGTGAGAAAACAACCTTTTTCTCTATGTTTGCAATTTAATAAGGTAAATTAGGTTATTATATAACACCGGAGCACATTTGTCTTGATCATGAAAGTTGACATAGAAAAAATAATTGAATAGAGTGGCTGGAGCTCCCAGATGCTGCAACACTTTTTCCAGAGCCTCTTTGATCACAAAAAAAGAGCCACGTTGCTGTTTCTTCTGCCTTGTGTGACCCACAGGTGGTCGCACCACTAATGATTAAATCTCTTGGGTGATCTGACATCTGCTTTTCTGAATCATACTTGCTTTGGGGTTTCACGTGTCCGTTTCTCACTGCAGCATCTGAGTATTTCATGTCGGATGTCGTAATTGCAGCATACTGTGTTTTCTGCTGAAACACACCAGCTCCCTCTTTAAGATTCTGGAGTGATGCTGGAAGCAGTTTGTTGCTTTGTGGAAGTCACTTCCATGTGTAAGATATGAACAGTTTATTTGCACCTTTGATGCATGTATTACATGAAGGCTTGGTATCTATTGGGCAGGGTGAGAGAACTGCAATCTTTCTAATCTTCAGCGCTTTGTTTTTATGTAATGCCTAATTCTGATAGTGGAGCATGGCAAGGAAATGTGCTTCCTCCTTCTCAGTGAACTGAAGGTTGGGATAAGAGTCGATCTTGCCGAGTGATATTCAGTCTTTGCTTTCCTTCCTGACTTTTGTTTGGAATATCTTGGGTTTTCCCTATTAAAATCTTCCTTGTTCCTGCAGTCCTTGTCTGTTATGGGAAGCAATTCTGCATTTAGTTGAAGCATATGGTCAGGTCTTTACTCAAAGTGTTTGTAAAAATGGCTTATTTCTAGTTAGTTTGGTCACAAGAAGTGATAAATAGCAGTTGTAGCATGGGATTTTGCCCGAGACTTGCCATTCAGAAGGGTATTGCTGCTTTTCCTCTTTCTTGCTATGAATCTCTAATTTGTTACCTTGCACAGAAAGAACTGTCTCTTGTATCTGTCTCTGATAGCAGTTCCCACAGTGTCTTCCACGTTTCTCTAATGTGTTTTTTTAGGAAAGGTGAGAATCCAGAGCTCGTGTGAGAGGCTGCATTGAGAACCTGTGAAACTGAAGTTACTGACAGCCGAACTGTGAGAGTGTAAGCAGGAGCACCCAGGGCTTCCTCTGCTTTACCCCGCTCCTGTGTGCTCCTCTTTCTGCAAGGGAGCAGCAGGTATCACAGTGTCACGNAGCTTGATTCCATTACCCCTTGTCCTATCATTGGTTATCACTGAGAAGAGTCTGGCTCCATCCTCGTGACACTCCCCCTTTACATATTTATAAACACTAATAAGGTCACCCCTCAGTCTCCTCCAAACTAAAGAGACCCAGCTCCCTCAGTCTTTCCTCATAAGGGAGATGCTCCACACCCTTAATCATCTTTGTTGCCCTACGCTGGACTCCCTCCAGCAGTTCCCTGTCCTTCTTGAAGGACCTTGAAGGGTCCTGAAGAGCGTTCTGCAGCTTCTGAGTGTGATGAAAGAAATGGTTTGGGAGTAGCTGGTGGACTACTGAAAGCACAAAGGGTTCAGGGAGTGCTTCTGAGTGTGAGCATCTGTCAGTCAGCAGCTGAACTGAGCTTGGCTTCAGAAAGGTCATTAAGAGAATTAGGATTGGCAAGTGCCTGGGAAATCATACTGGGCCTGCATAATCTCATCTGGCTTCAAGAGGTGCAAAGCTTGGCCTTCTCATCCTGTGGGGCAGGATTACAATTACACAGTAATGGTTTTGATAGTGAAGCAAGTTTGAGAAGTCCCCGTCTTGCCCCTGCTTCCCACTCTGTTCCGTGACTGGGCAATTACAGCTGTTTCTCTGGCTGTGGTAAATCATGTCATTGAACTGATCCGAGTTAAAAATAGGCATCCCAAACATCAGCAGCATTGATGCAACAGAAGAGTTGTGACCAGGGGCAGGGAGGATCGTAAACTCATTTTGCTGCCAGAGACAAAGCATCTTGTAACTGCGCACTCACCGTGTTCCACGGTCGCTTTGTTCCGCGTTGTCAGTCAAATAGTAGATTTGAAAGCACAAAGGGTTCAGGCTTGGCTGTGGTCAGCAGATCAAAAATTGCCGTCTCAAAATTAGCTGTGCTCCTCTCAGATTGACTTGTATGCTTTACAACTCTAAATAATAATTTCCTGCCTCCTGAATAGGCCCAGTCAAGAAGACTAATCAGTGTGCAAACATTGCCGCTAAAGAGTGTGGGTACAGAGTCTGGCTGCCAGTGATGCATGAAGTGAAACAGGATGAGTCTGGGCTTCCTGCAGCAGAACCAGGTCTTTCGATGGCTGGGCTTGATTTTGCACATTTGTTATCTGCAGAAAGGCTCGTGGGTTTCCTCCTTCCTTTATCTGTCACGATTAATTGTTAAACATCCTCCCCCTTCCCCTCAGAAAACATCTCAACCAACCCCCTCTACCCCACTGCAAAAACAAACGAACAGCCCTCCACCAAAATAACAAAAAACAACAACAAAAACACGCACAAGAAACTGCACACACAAAACTAACAAAACAGAAAACAAACCCATCAACAACAAAAAGCAAAACCAAAAAACCCCAAACAAACAAAAAAACCCACAGAAACAAAACCAAACCCAGCCACATCACATCTACAGGAAGTCTTTGCTAACCTGCTGTGGTAGTATCAGAAAGGACAAATTTGGAGAGGGTCTATGGGATGGTGTTTCATAAATGTACAGGAAGGGCTACAGGCAGGTCTGATCTCATATATTTTCATAATTTTGTGAAGCAAGACAGGGAATTTAAGAATGTGCAAAGACCCCTCTAATTTTCACCTATGAAACTATTGGTTTATGCCCTAACTGTCTCTCCAGGCTCTTGTTTTGTGATTTCTGCAGCGTGGCTGTGTTTCTATGTTATCCTCAGCCTGCTCTGCCATACGGGCTGGAATACAGTTTGCACACAGCAGTGCTCCCTAGACCAGCCCCTGCAGACCTCCAGGTACCACAGAGGGAATGTGGGGAGTCCTGAGACATCTCTGTCTGTTTCTGATACCTTACTTTTTGATACTCCTTTGTCTTGCTTCTCTTTAGCTTAATGAAGATTTATATAGATGCACAACACTGTGCATGATGAAACCCTGTAATGGTCAGCTGTAGACTGTGTTTTGTTGCAGTCTGAATGAACAAGACACACAGAGAGAATGAGTTTGAAGGGAGGTGTGTAGGCCTAGCAGCAGAATTTGCATTAGAAAATTGTATGGACACTCTAATCTGTTCATCAGTAAGGCTACCCAAACAGTGACCTATTTATGAGTTTACAAACAGGTTTCTTCTCTGCATCCTCCTCCATGTCCTGGGAACTATTTTGTTATTTTTGTGAGTAAAAACTGTTTGGGAATTGCTGAGGGACAGGTGAAGTAGGCTGTCAGGATGGAGCCATGGGTAATGCACAACCTTCTCCTGGCTGAGCTACAGAACAATGGTGTTGGCTCAGCTGCATCCAGGAGCAGAAATACTGCTCTGGTGCATGTGTTGAACAAAACTGAACAACTTCAGTGACTGTTCAGGTTTTACATGTGAAAGGATCCTAAAATAAGGAGGCTTCTTTCAAAATAGTTACTAAGGAAAAACCCAATCACCAGAAGCAATGAGCAGCTCTTGGGAGTCTCAGGATGGAAGAACTCTCATTAACGGACCAGGAGCAAGGGCGTGTGTGCACATGCATGCCCTGTAATTTCATAGCTGCTGTTCTTGGAAGGGAGGGTGGTTGTGTGTCTTGGAGCAGAAGTGTAAGATGAAATACTGCATCTTGCTAATAGGGTTGAATGACCTGAAATAGATCCATCTGGAATATGAGGATGGGAGGAGGGGACAGGGTGATTTCTGACAAGTCTTGTCGCCACCTTGAAGCGACTTTGCTTCAAAGCATGGTCTTTGTTTTGAGCACAGTACTGAGCAGAGATTTGTTAAGTATAACGCTAAAAATAAAATTATGGTTCCCAAGAGCATTCAGATAAGCAAGAGACTCCCACCTCGCTGTAGCTGCCTTGGATTTATTAAAAATCCAATATGTCAACCTTACTACTTGTGCCTTTCTCCTCAGCTCACTGATTTCCTTGCAAACACTTTCCCAAAATATTTAGGGGAGCAGAAAGTGGAAGTTCTTCAATAAAAGCTGTGATAAAATGGAAGTGTGTTTACTATAATGACTTATTTGCTCTTTCCTTTAGGCACAATGGCTACTGTAGCCCAGAAGCATTTTTTGGAAGGGCAGACGTACTCAGTCCCCCTGATCCAACCGGACTTACGCAGGGAGGAGGCTGTTCAGCAGGTGGCAGATGTACTTCAGTATCTGCAAAAGGTGTCGGGCGATATCTTCAACAGGTACGGTGCTGTTACATGGGCGCTGGGGACTCAGCATTCAGCAATAGGAAACAGTGCTGTGATAAGGTTGCAGCAGTGAAAGGGCACGGCATTGGCAAGTGGTGGAGGTTCACGGAAGAGATAAAGAAGGACCAGATGCACTTCAATAAAAGTTTATTGGATTCGGGTCCGTCAAAGTTAAGCATAATTAAATGGCTGCAGTTAACCAGACATTGTTATTAATTTTTTATTCAGTGGCAGACTCCCACAAATTGCATTACTGCTTCTGCTGTAGTTATCCTTTATTCCTTCTTGCTCATGTTTTAAATGGTAGACTTTCTTATTTAGAATATGTTAATGATACGTCTTTTTGAGTTGTACTTGGAGCAGTGCAATAGAAAATGTCTCTTTGTTCTGATCTCTGGGAGTTACAGACTGTTCTCTTTGGGCTTCTGATGTTTTGCACTTCTCTTTTTGTATGTTAGGAGGGCTGAGCACGAGACTGTCCTTGCCACAGTCTCATAATCCTTCTTGAGATTATGTTCTCTTCAGGGATTCGGCCCAGACTTGCCACCTCTGCCATGGTCATCTTTAGGATTGAATCTATAAGACTACCTATATGGCAGATCAGAGAGATTCTTGTGTTTGCCTGCAAATGATGGCAGATTACGTGGTGCCTTTTTTCATCCAGTCCTATATTTGATATCTCAGTGCCCTGAGATGGTGTATCCTATCATTGGTAAAGAAACAGATCAGTATCTTCTCATAGCCTGATTAGCAAAAGCATTTGCTTTCGTTTTACTGAGGATCCTGACTACCTGCTTTGATTTATTATGGTCTGAGCAGGACCATGGCATTCTTTTGAGGTTTTTTGGGAAGTCCTTTGATTCTTGATAGTGATACTTTGAAGCACAGCCTCTGGGGAAAGGGTGGTCACTAAGGCTGAGCTCAGGTCATTGAGGGAAAGAAGGGCTTTTCATTGGAATAGTTTTCATTTGGACAAGGGCTCCTGGGAAAGGGCTGTGTGTAGGCTGGATAAGGTTGACCACAAGGTCTCATTGTTTTGTGCACTTCTCAGTATGGGAACCCTTTATGATATAAGGCTGGGAGAAGCCTTTCCAGAGCTGCCAGAAAAGTGTGGTAGACACCTCTCAAACTTGGGACTGGTTGGCAGTGCTGTCTGTCTCTGTGGGGCAAATAAAGCTATTGATACAACAGGAGTAGTTCTTTCTCTGTCTCTTTTTTTTCCTTTTTTTTTTCCCCTCCTACTCACTGTTTTGTAATGCAGTACCCTGTAATTTCCCTGGGGAGACAAACCTGCTGTTTTGTATGCAAGTCATTCCTGAGTCCTGAACAGTGACTGTGATGCTGTTCCCTCCCTCTTTGGTGCACTCATGACTTTTAATTACCAATTTTTTCCAACAACAGAGGAGGCTTCATTGGGTTCTTTGTTTGCTTTGCCTTTCCTCCGAGGTCTCGGCTCTCTGATATAATTAATAATGATTCAGTAATTATGCAGGCGTTTGATTAGAAGTTCCATGACCTTGGTTATTCCGTGCCAATCAAGGGCAAAGCTTTCAAGGTGAGAACTTTGCCACTTAGTGAAGAGTGACCTTTTATCCTCCCTTTACTGAGATAAAGCAGCTCTATCTTCCATTTCCAGGAAGGAGCTGCCTTATCTGGGGAAGCTGACTGTTCTGATCTGCAAAACAGCAGCTTGCAATGTTGATGGAGAGGAAACTTGTTCAGTGTGGCAGACTCAGCTGAGTGTGTCAAACTCATTACTTCAGTACTACAAAGATGCAGATGTTCTGAGGTTGTGTTGTGGGAACAGTTGGATTGGTACAGTGCTTTCGAGAGTGGCAAGCTGATTTGTAATTTGTTGAAGGTGGAGTGAGAGAGTCTCTCTTACTCTCTATGGAAAGAGGAATTTTTCCATAAACAAATCTTTTTTTCCGTGTTAGCTGATCAAAACTTCTGCTTTGAGTTGTTGCTGACATGACAATTGAGTATAAATTCTTAAATGAACAGGTCCATCCATTGTGCAAGGAAGGTGCAAGGAGCTTTTTCTCTCTTTACTTGGGAACTGGCAGAAGGCAACTGTGGTGCTGTTGTGGTTGAAGAAGAAATATTCCCTGGGCCAGTTAGTGGCTGTGCAGAAGCAGCTTTTGTGAAAAGTGCCTGTGGATTCAGTCTTCTCAAGGGGATACAAGAAAGACACCTGTGCATTTGGAGAATTGGGAGAAAGAAGATAAGCAGCTTTCCTCCTTTTCCCCCTGGTTTGGGGATTCGGCAAAATAACCCCGAGACAAGTGTCTGCCAAACTATTATCTTTCCAAATGCTTTCAAACAAGCTGACTTGCTGTCAGGTTTGACTGTGGCAAGATACATGGTGAATGAGGCACTTCACCAAGTTTCTTAGTTTGTAGAGAATTAAGGTCTGTGCAGTGCAAACTCCCCCCTCCCCCCAAAAAAAAATCCCAAACAAACAAAAAACCACCACCACCACCACCACAACAACAAAGACCCAGTTAAACTATGGCTGAGATTCAGAACAGACCAACTGGAAACAGCCTTAGAGAGCAGGTCTAGCAATCCCTAGCAGCTAAATCTCCTCTGTACCTTGCTAACAGTGCACTTCGACTGTGATGTGGAATCACAAAGAAAGAGCAGGGGGTAGCTCAGCATCTCTCTCTGCCTTATTCCTCACCCTTGGGAGCAGGGACCCATTTGGCCTCTTCCACACGGAGAACAGCCAAGTGCCACATCCTGCAGAGGGAGAGCGCAGACCTGGGCAGTGCAGGTTGATTGGTGCCTGAGGTCAGTACAGTCAACAGTCCCGTCCTCTTAGGAAGTCCTTGTAGTGCTGATATCAGTACTGTGAGAAGATCAAGAGGTTGCACGTACTTTCCAGGGTTGTGTTTTGGTGTAATGGAAGTTTTAACCTTGTGTGTGTTAACTGAATTCATGTAATTAATCTGCTGTGGAAGCTGCAGTAAAGATCACATTCATCGCCTGTAGCTACTGAGATTTTAATACATATCATTACTGCTTAAAGCATAAATATTCTAACATAGCCTAACTGACATAATATCTATATGAGTTTAACTCCTGGACTTTTAAAGAGGGCTTTTGATATAGGTCACAGGAGGCAGAATGACCAATTTAAACACTCAATTAACCATTAGTCTTTTATCTATTCGTTTTCATCATTACCAGCGTTTTCTGGGTGACAGTTTATGTTGGAATCCTGTGCTGTGAATTTTTTTTACAGGAATGTTGTTGTGCTAAGTACTTCAGGTAGGTCATGCGTTTAGCTTTCCTGAGATGCCCCCCTGGTTAGCTAGGCTTGCCCTTTGGGATTTCTAAATTTCTGAGGAGACTTTCTGTTGCCAGGAGATGTTAATAACCTCTAATATGTCAGTTCCTTATTCAGAGTGTATGTTTCTGTGACTGAACATATGATAAGAATGTACTTGATTTAGGAGGTCTGTGAAATGTATTGTTAAATGTTCGTGGAAACTTGTGAAGAAGGATCCTGCTGCAAGCTGTACCATGTTGTTTGTTGTGCACAGTGGCTCTGGGATGCAGCTTGGAGCTTTAACACTGCATTGCAGCTGTTCCTCTGCTGGCTGTAAGGGTTTGATTTTACTCAGAGGAGAGCTGTCAAGAGGGCTCCATCGTGATGGGTCACCATTCAGGTGAGTTTGCACCAGGAGGGTGGCTGTAGCATAGGGAATCAACTTTTCTCCAGTTAATTTGAGAAAAAAGTCGCCTCGTGGTACTTTGAAGTTGTCCCAGAGGCCATCTGAGAGAGAATGCTGGGTCTAGTTTAGCATCAGATACCTCTCTTGAGGAGCTGTAGGAGCAGTCGTTCGCTGCCAGGAAGATTAAGCAGAAACAGTGAGGTAAAGGAGTGAGTGGATGGTCCTGCAGACATGAGGACACAGAGCATGGGGAAGACAGAGGGAGGAATTTTGCTTGCAGGTTATTGCTTATGCTTGTAGAGGCATGCCCAAGTAATGTGGATTTTTTTTTTTTTCCAAGCGTAGCACACACTTTGTAAGAAACTGCTCATTTGTTTTAGCTCTCATGGTCCTCTGGAATTTAAATTTGAAAGGTTGTAAAGATGGTTCCCAAACTCTTGGGAAAACTTCAGGAGATGACACATGTGGGTCAGATCAGCGTGCCTGGAAGGTTGGTGGCAGCTGACAGTAACAAGCATACTATGCCCTCAAAAAGAGGCGAATGGACAGTGACTGTTCTGCAGGAGTCCAGATTACAACTCTTTCTGGGTGCTGCTAAATTCCTAAGCTTAAAATCTTGTGGGATGTGAGGCTCAGGCTCAATTCAGATGTAATGTGGATCGATGGAGTGGGGCAGCAACTGGGAAGGAGCACAGATAGAGCTGTCGCAGCTTGAAATGAAACGGGAATAGCAGGAAAGAGGAGACTAAATGGTGTTAAGTCATTAAAAGATTATTCCTTCAAAATGAAACAAACACAGAGAATTAGCAAGGCAGGATTTTTGCTCATCTCAGAAAGTGCTGAAGAAAGCTGTGTCTCTTGGACTTGCGGAGATTCTGTCTTTTGAAGGAGAGGAACAGAATGCTAAATTTGATTCTGCAAGCAAGATGCTTTTTCTGGCATTGCCATTGTAATGTTTTGATGGTTACTTAAGCCCTTGCTCTAAGTCTACTAACAACAGCTCTTCCACATCAGTTTCTTTCACTAGCAGTCTGTTTATCTTTGAATCCCATTCCCTCAAAAGGAGGGTGATCAATCTGTTCTGCCTTAAGTGATTGAAAGGCAGCCTTGAACTTGATAAGAGAGCTGTAGCCTTCTGTACACTAACAAGGCCTTCAGCATAGTTTAAAACAAGCAATTTAAAGGAACGACTGAAATGCTTCACCTTCAATATCCTTCTCCAAGCAGACTTAAACTTTTTGCACTTAATAGCACGTCTGCAAGTAGTGGTGCATTTTAATGAATAACTAAAAGACTCAGTGCTGGCATTAATGCAAAATATTCTCAAAGCATGAGATGAGTTTGCGTTAGCTACAGAATACATCCTCTGAGGAGGAAGGGCTCTTAATGCTTGAGTCTACATCTGAAAAGAAAATGATGGAATATTGTGTCCAGGATGCTGAAATGGCCATCCAGGAGCACAAAGGAAGTACAAGCCTTACCCATATCCTCAGTAACTAAAAATAAAATGAGTGGTTTAGGTGCAATCGTGCTAAACTGCTGATATATCAATTTGCTGTTAAGTAGTAAAAAAATGAAGCAAAATGCGCAAATTGCAGGAGAGTTGTTGTCCCACTTCTGGCATTGGTCTCAAAGCTGCTTAGCAAAAGGAGGCAGGCAACAATTTCAGGCTTAATAGAGCTCTTGAGAGGATTCACTCTACTTTCACAGGGCCTTTCATGGTAGTGGAATATCTAGTGGAAATGTGAAACGGTTTGATCAAAACAGATGGCACGTGCAGCAGGAAAGGCAAACAGTAGGGAGAAACTTAGGTAACTTTGGTATAGGTAGCTATATTTTAGTTTAGTTTAGTTTGTGGGGTTTTTGACCCTGACAGGGTAGTATCTTGTTTGTACCGTGTGCCTTGTTAGAGAAAACTCAGTATTGAGTAGCAGCTTTCAAATTCTTGTGAGCTAATTCTTTCCCTGGTCCTTAAAGACAGGACAAGACAGACTCCCTGAGAAAACACGTAAGAAATTCAAAAGTAGGAAGAAGTGTAAGATGAAAGTACAATAAGTGCAACTTGGTATCTGGAAGAATACCCAGTAGACTATGCATTGTGGCTTGAGCATCCTGGGGCCTCAATCTGTTCCTTCCTCTCTGGACAACTTTAATTCTCCTTTTGTAACTCTGGGGAGACCAGATCCATTCTCAGAAGGAGCATTTGCTGCTCCTCAGAGGGCGAAGGAGTAATAACTGAAAGAGAACAGAGGGAGGCAAGGTCGCTGTTTCAGTAAAGGAAGGCTTTGCTCTGAAGGTATTTGGTTTATTTTCTTTGGTCATGAGCAAGGGGAAATCCCACCTTCACTTCTAGAGGATTGATTATGGCAGTTACAAATTATCATTTGTAAGCAGGGATGTTTCTGTCTACAACTGTATGGGTTGGGTTTCCTGAAGAGAGGTGGCCTGGAAGAGTCTGTGATAAATCTTAGCATGCTTTATAAAAATAAGTTCTTGATAGCATAAGAACTTCTTGCTGTGCAGACTCTATTCATCCAGCAATCTTTGCATCTTGAAGAAGTCATTAATCAAAAAAATATTGGGTCTTATCATATGCAGTTCATGGTGGCTTTCTGACTTAATTTTCTTTGCTTTTTGTTCATATTTTTATATTTCTGTAGGCTGAAATCAATTTACTACCATCTCTACACTGCCTATGGCTCAGCAGAAGTTTTCTAAAATGTTTAAAGAGCTATGATTTTAGCACAAGAGTTGCCACGTGTAGTAGCTATAATGGTTTATTATTCAAAGGCTATGTTCCAAAGCAGATAAAGCCAGTTTCAAAGTTATCTATAGAAATAAAGCCTGTAGTAGCAAGAGGCAAAAGAAACAAATGTTAGACCGACTTGTGGAGGTGAGAAGTAATTATCTTGATAAACATTGCCTTCTCTCACCAATGATTATTTTAAAACACAGTCAATTTGAGGACAGATCTGTGAATAAGTTGAAGGATGGATTGCTTTGTATACTCCCAACTGCTATAAATTGGTTGAAACTTTTATGAACTATATCTTGTAACAAAAAGTACAGAGGTATAATTACACTTGCTTTTGCTGCTATAAGAAGTAGAAGCACAGGAGGACCTCTCTGCTATTGACAAGAAGTAACTTTTTGCTTACTGAACTGTTTCTGGATTGAAAAGGTGGTGTGTGAATAGCCTGGAGCACAAGCACTGTGCAATTTCAGTGAAATAACTTTCTTTGAAGCTGAGTGCAGCAGTGTCTGAACCAGCTGATGCTTGTGGAGGCTTATGGACTTCAGGAGTACTGTCTGATGTCTTAGCGCAGAGAGATTTAAATGGCTGAAAGTTGTAATATTCTAGAGCACGGGAGGAACATACCGAGAAATAATAACGATGATGTTGTATCCATAATGGTCTAAAGATAGGTGAGAAGAGAATCACAGAATCACAGAATGGTTGGGGTTGGAAGGGACCTCTGCAGATCATCCAGTCCAACCCAGCTGCTAAAGCAGGTTCACCTGGAGCAGATCACACAGGAAGGTGTCCAGGTGGGTTTTGAATGTCTCCAGAGAAGGAGACTCCACAACCTCCCCGGGCAGCCTGTTCAGTGCTCTGGTACACTCAGAGTAAAGAAGTTTCTCAGATGGAACCTCCTGTGCTTCAGTCTGTGCCCGTTACCCCTCATCCTATCGCTGGGCATCTCTGAAAGTAGGCTGGTCCCATCCTCTTGACATCCACACTGAACCCTAAAGTATGCTTTTCTGCATAGCAAGATCACTGAGAGCCCTTTGAGAAAGAAGTCAAAAATTTGGCAGGAGATGGAAGTGGTGGTGATCTCTCCTCCTTACCATGTGCCAAAAAGTCTTCTTCCAGTGAGCAATGCAAGTCTTTACAATGGCACCAAGGGTCCACCTTTGCATGCTTATTTTCAGTTCATTCTGAAGCCAGAGCTGCATGGACATGTTGACACCTTTTCTAATCTCATCTCTTGAGTGTTGTCTCAGAGTTTCTACCTGATCCAGACAGATGCTGACATGTGAATCACTTGTATGCAGTGCTTGTATATGTTTGGGGATGCCTTAAAGGCAGCGTTGGGTTGGAGCACGGTGGGAAGGTGTGGCAGGGAAAGGACTTTCAGAGGGTGGGGAGTGGGCGAGTTGGGCTACAGTGCGTCTCTAGCTGTGTGTTGACAGCCACAGTGCCAGTCCCTCAGTAGGTTAGTGCGATGTTAGTGTCAGTCCAGGGTCCAGGCAGTGACCTGGGCCTTGAGGGCTGCCCAGAGAGCAGGGGTGGGACTGGCTAATGCAAAGAGGTTTCATGGCTGCAGTCCTTTAGCATGGGAGCGTTAAGTGTGTGTCCCTAATGTCTTCCCACAGGTGTGGTGCCCGGAGAAAGGTCTCCAGGAGAACTCTGAAACTCTGCTCATTGTGCAGCTGAGTAAGCTTCTTTTCCATGAAGTACTCCAGGTGGCTGTGGTTTGGAAGGATCCAGATGCACTTGATGGGAGATGCAGTGGCTAAGATTTTGTCCAGCAATAGGTCATGTCTATAAACTACAAGGGCAGGAGGTGGCTGTTAACTAAAGGAGATCTGGAAAAGATGTTATGAACTTCCCCATCCAGAGAGGCATTCCCTTCCCTCCAGCCACTTACCCCAAGTGGCTGTAGCTGTTATTCTGAGGAAATATCTAAGGAGAAGCAGATCATAACAAGTAGTGTGTGCCTCACAACAAAAGAAATGTTCCCTTTTTTCTAGTTTCTTAGCCCACAAATTTACCAATATTTTCAGATACTCCCACTCTTCTTTGGTGTTCTTAGGGATGTGGTTTAGTGCCAGAGTTAGGTTATGGTTGAACTCAATGATCTTAAGGGTCTCTTCCAGCCAAAATGATTCTATGAGTCTTGAAGCAATTGCCTTGTCGTTCTTGTCTTATACAGAGTGATAACTTTACCTGCTCAACCAGCTTCAGATGCTGGACTCTCACATGTGTTGCAGTCGTTTTTCTCTTCCTATCAATGAGTTTTGTCTACTCGGTCAGCCCTGGAGGAAGAGATTCAAGTAAGTCACTTTGTTTTACAGGCATGACTTCCATCAGGGATCTAGTGTGGAGAAAACTGTCTGGAAAATAACACTGAGTGGCTTGAAATGTGTATTACAGGCTCTCTCCTACGTAAGTGGGAGTGTGTGTGCTGGGGGGAGAGTTGCAGGAGGAAGCAGGAGTGCCAAAGGTCTGTTCTTCACACTTGACTGGCGGATTAAATTCTCTTTCCATGGTCCTTTTTTCTGCCTAGCTCTGGTGCTGTCACTGGGCCTTTCCAAATGGGGTCAGCTAGAGTTTGGGTGTAAATGCAACTGACAATTAAAACAGAGCAGCGCTTTTGGAGACAGCAGATCCGTTTGCAGATGCTAATGAAGGAATTCTTGTTTTGCTTCCATCTACATCCTACAGATGCCATGCTATGCCATTAGGGAAAGGAGGGGATAAAAATTATTTTTGGAACGAGGGATGAAGGATTTGGGTGGTAAAGTGTGTTAAAGAGAAACCCCAGGTGGGTAATTTAGTATCTTCTGAGTTGGATTCCATTGTTAATTTATCCAACAATATGATCCTTATTCTGGTTTAATATACACTTGAAAAATGAAAATATCTAGTTTTACTTTACTTCCAGGACTTTCATTTTAGATCTAGTATCAAAGCCAAATAAGACATGCTTGATGGGCTTAAACAGCATAACAGGACATTGTCACACATTGTTTAGAAGAGAAGGTAAAGCTGTTGCACTTCTGCTCTGTGGTAGGGCAGCAGGAATAGCCTTTCTGATTATGTCTGAAATAACACACCAGTCATTCCAGTAGTGTAACACCTAGAAACTATAAAATTCATAGTCTCTGCAGTTCAATTCTCTCTGTAACTTTGGCCCAATGCTTGGGTTTATTTCTTTTTGCTTCAACAACAATACGTTTGACAGCGACATCCTGGATTTTGTTGATTCCAGAACAAATTCAGACTTTGTGTGACTTTTTTAAGGGAAGAAAGGTGAGAAGCTCCCAACTACTATTGAGTTACTGAGCACCAGCCAAGGTTTTCTTTGTTCTTTCTAGCACATGGGTGATTTTTGGGGAAAAAAACCAACCCAAACAATGTCACAGACAAATCCGTGCCCTTCATTATGCTTTATGCTTACTTTTAGCTGGGATGAGGGGATTAGCTGCCGCTAAAGGCGTTGGTCCGTGAGAACATTTATTGTGTATGTCACAGAGTGAGTAGTTAGGCTATTAAAATTTATGAATTTACGGTCCTGGCAGCTTTGGGGTGGGGAGGGAGGTTTGAAAAGCATACTGGACGAATTTGTTTTGGTATTATTCGGAAGGGAGTATTTCCATTCTTAATGACTATTTGTGAGTCAGTATGTGGGGAAGATGAGTTTTAAAAGGACAGTGAGGAAAATGAAAACGTGTGTCTAGAACTGCTCTAAAGGTGATGTCTGATCACTGATGCGCCGCGGACTGTTTCATTGAAATGACAGAGCAGCTGTCGGTCCAAGCAGAGGGGCATCTGCTCTTTGATGCTGTGAGAAAAATCTCTGCCTGGGCCCCAAAGTTTTTTGGGAAAAAGTAACTAGAAATCCCTCAAGAAAGCAAGAAAGTGCTGTAATGACTCAGGAGAGGTGTTAGATGGATAACATGTCATAAAGATTATTCTCATTTGTTGAAGAGCACTTATGCTCAAATTAGCTTGTTGATGGGCATATCATAGAAGGTGCCTTCTGAGATTTGAGTGCGACTGCAATTGATTGTAGGAAAATGAAAAAGTAACACTAAACAACCTCTGTTTCTGAAGAGCAAATACTCTGAAATAAAAAGCTCAATTTACAAAAAATATGGAAAGAATTTTTTCCTTTAAAAGAAGGAAAACAGTTGTGAAAGAAAAGGGTCTGTTATCAGACGTTCAAATTGGAAGCATGAGTGAGCAAGGGAAAAAGTGGAGTTAGCTATGAGGTTTCAACTAGCAAAGGGCTGATACACTCTCTCAGAAACAGTTATGTGGTGGGGCTTGTTTTCATTGTAGCAAAATTTTGGGGCAATCTTGGGCATTGGCCCTGGTCCTCACAAGCTGCTGAGGAGGCTCATTGACTGCTGAACAGAAGCAGCAATTGGCAACACTTGCATGGGCAGAAGTATCTAATTGAAGGAAGAGTGGAAAGGAATAAAAGAAATTTGATTGAGTTGTGAGCTGTGGAAAGTACAGTGATCGCTGCAGTAAATGTGATGAGCAGTAACATAGTATTGAGAACAAAACAAAATGACCTGGATACTCCAAGTCATCCTTCAAAAACTAGTTACGTCATTTACCTAGTATCTGATGACAGCCTCGGTAGATCAGGACAAAGTGAGACAGACCACAGAGACAGACCCTTATTATGTGGGGGAAGTTGGAAAGGAACTAAGAGTTACAGGAAGAAGAGGTGAAGTGCAGATGTCTTTGAGGGCTTCACAGTGATGAAACAGACTGCTTTATGGCAGCAAGTTCTTTTTCTTGGGTAGGCTTTCATTCTCATGTGTGCAGGACAGTGGTTTTTAAAGCAACAGATTTTAGTTGGTGACCATTGTGTGATTACTAGCTTGTAAATATGGCTCTTAAGTATCTGTTATTGAAAAGGGGACTAAAGGGTTCAACTTGTGGCATGCAACTCGAATTCCGTGTGCTTGCCTTCAGCTGCTGGGAAGCGGGGAAAAGCCAATACAGAAACCTTTACCTTCAAACTTGTGTCTTAGATGTGGGGAGAGGGTATATTTTGGATCCAGAGTAAGAAGTGGTGATGGAGAGAATGGTCAGTGTTTTGTATCAGTGCTTGGTGGCCGTAGTTTATTCTAGAGAGCAGCAGCGTTACTGACTTGGCAATGGGGAGGCACTGAAGAGGGTAGAAGTGCTTGCATAGGTGGTCTTAAACTCAGTAAAACTGAAAATTAAACAACTACGGAAATGTACATGTCAGCTCCTGTGAATTAAAGCAAAAATTGTTCAAATTAGTAAATGACGGACTGAAAATCTGGTCTGCTGGGACTGCACTGTCAATTTCCCCAGATTTCCTTTGTCACAGGGGACAAACAATTCCACTCTTGGTGTCACAAGCAGCTGAGACTTAATTAACGCTCGGAAATTACTTTGAGATCTTTGGGTGAAAAACTATGAAGTTCTAATGATACTAGATTAAATGCGAAGAAAAGCAATGCTTTTCTCAGAGATTGATTAGAGTTTGAACTTCTATCACAAGGAATCATTTTCCGCTCTGGAGGCATGTTTTGATCAGCATTCTTATTCTTAGTGACAATGACTCTTTCGGTAGCGGAGATAAACAGACTAGGAGCAGCATTTGTGCTGTGTGCCATATTGGTATAAAAAGCCTCCATCCCAACGACTGAGTGGGAGCTCAGCTTACCCAGTATGTTGAGGTTTACATTAGGGCAAACTCTATAATAGAACCTTTAGGGATGTTCACTAAATCAGTTCTTGTCATAGGAGCACAATAGGGTGCTACTTACCTTGGTCAAGAAAACTGACTTAAAACCACTTCGGAGGTATGGGAGAAAGCTGGGAATAAAGAGGAGCTTCCTGATGTTCTCGTATAAGCCAGGCTGTCCTCTTGTTCTTCAGCATGGACATGAACTGGCAATGCACACTTGCAGCCCAGAAGGCCCATCATATCTTGGACTACATTAAAGGAGCATGGCCAGCAGGAGGTGATTCTACCCCTCTGCTCTGGTGAGACCCCACCTGGAGTCCTGTGTGCAGATCTGGAACCCTCAGTACAGGAAAGACATGGACCTGTTGGAGAGGGGACAGAGGAGGCCACAAAAGTAACCAGAGGGATGGAGCAGCTTTCCTCTGAGGGCAGGCTGAGAAAGTTGGGGTTGTTCAGCCTGGAGAAGGCTCCAGGGAGACCTTGTTGCGGCCTTTCAGTACTCGAAAGGGGCCTGTAAGAAAGATGGGGACAAACTTTTTAGCAGGGCTTGTTGAAATAGGACAAGGGGTGATGGTTTTAAACTAAAGGAGAAGAGATTCAGGTTACACATGAGAGAGACATTTTTTCCAGTGAGGGTGGTGAAACACTGGCCCAGGTTGCCCAGAGGGGTGGTAGATGCCCCATCCCTGGAGACATTCAAGGCCGGGCTGGACGAGGCTCTGAGCAACCTGATCTAGTTGGAGATGTCCCTGCTCTTTGCAGGGGGTTGGATTAGGTGACCTTCGAAGGTCCCTTCCAACCCAAACTATTCTACGATGCTATGATTCTATGGTGTGGACTGCCTTACCAGTGGGGAGGAAGGCTCTGCAAATGTCACTTTTCCTTCCCATATTATCATGGCAGTGTAGCAAGGCATCTTTGGCTCAAGTGAGCCAAAGGCTGAAAGGGCTGGGGAGGCTGCTGTGGACTTGTCGGTGCTGGTCTCCTGCTGTTCCTACCTTCAGGCGAACCTGAGCAGAAGCGTTAGTTTTGGCTGGTTCCTGATGCTCTTTTCTTTTGCAACCCCACCTGTGAGACCTTTAAATCCAGGCTGATCTGTCTCCTGTGACTCCTGCTGATAGGAAATGTGGAGCGTGATGTTGGTTGAGAGTGAATTGCATAAGAGAACCGTTGTTTGTGTAGAATCAGACACAGTGCCTAAATGAAGGCTGGGAAGGAGTTTCTTCTGCACTCAGGGATCCAGAGGAATCTGAGACCTTTTAAAAGGTTTTAGTTGTCCCTACCCCCAGATATCATTCACCGCAGGGTCACCTGGGCATTTCTCCACTAAGGTTTCCTGTGACTCTGTGTAGCGATATACATTTTCCGTTCTATGGGGACAGTGAGGAAGATCTTTGGCTATGCTAAGAAAGGGGCTTTGGATGGGAGAAAGAGAAACTTAATGTTTGTGTACGCAGTTGATTAATTTGATGTTACAAGGTGCCAAAACACCTTCTCAGGCTGTCTGCCAGATATGATCCACAACTTCAAGCAACATGGAAACAAAATTTACTTCTGACAGTCTCAGAAAATTCTGTCCAAACAGGATTAGCCTTCCTTTCAATAGTGACTAAAAAAAAAAACAAGCAGGGGGGAGCGGGTGGGGAAGGAACACTTAAAGCTCTTACTAGAAAAGGTTGCGCTTCAGTGAGTAAATATTTGTGAGAATTTTACAAGGGTGAGTGAAAACTATATAGATGCCAAACCAGCTACTAGTACTTACAGCGTCTGCTGCCTAATATCTCAAGACTATTCCTGTGACTGCTGCTCTGGGAAGCAGCTCCACGGTTTTCTTCAGTATCTGCCCCCACGCTGCCAGGGGAGGAACTCAAAAGGCCACCTCTGAAACTCCCACAGTACTGGTAGAAGAACCACTTTTTTTCCCATGACTTCTTTCAGGGATCCTTCCCAAAAGTTACGGTGATGGTAGAACCTGTTGTGTTTATATATCCTAAAACTATTAATGGAGAAGTAGTTTGACCAAAAGTGACCTGTATAGTTTAAATAGAAGATCTATTTGTGTAATTTATTTGCAAACACAGACTTTCTACTTAGTATAGATTTCTTCTAAAAAAATGAAAGCCTGGCCTCTTTCAGACCAGTCAGTGGTAGAAGGCAAGTAAAAAGGCTGGAAGGTTAAAGAAGAACTTGTTTGTGACTTTAAAAAAAAGAAAAAGCCAAGAAAAATAAGTTGCTTTTCTGGGGAGAAAAGGCTTCGGGGGAAGAGGGAGGAGGATGCCGTGTTGGTAGGTCAAAATTCTAAGTTTCCAGTTTTACATAAACTTAATTCACAGTAGCAGGAGCACCTTGTGAAATGAGAGATTAAAAATCAAAATGAAATTATTTGTGTGGGAGAACATGACCTGTGGAGATTGATGTATGCCAGATCCTGCTGAGGATAACCTGGCAACCTTGATCACCCTCCAATCTGAAAAGCCGTTCGGCATCACAGGAGCAAGGCAATATGTGAATGCTGAAACATCTGCAAATCAGGCTCAAGGAGCAATCAAAGTGCGATAAACATTAATTAGTATAATACCCAAACCCTTAATGGAGGAAGGAACGTTGATTACACCACCTCACTTGGGATTTCTTTCTGTCAGAGATGGTGTGTGATGACAGTTTCTGATTACACTTACTCAGACATGGTGGAAGACTTTAAATACTGCTTAAATATGAAGGAGAGAGAAGAGCAGAAAGCAAACAAGTTGATCTTTCTTTGAGTGGCTGAACGTATTTGGCTTTTCATAAAAGCATGTGTTTTGGCATTTTGCCTTTCAAACTTTTGAGGGGAATTGGCATCTTGAACTGGCTTTTAATGCCTCCCTGGATCACAGTAAACCATAAATGTCTCGGCAGCCTTTCCTTTCCTCTCTCCACCTCGGTCCTGTGATGTTGCTGGGGCAGAGGTGCTGCGTGGGAGTGGGGAGAGTGGGGCTCAGGTTTCTCACCCTCCGTTTCTGAGTGTTGCTGGTCGTGTCATTGCTGCTGAACTCCGAGCTGGCCCACCGCAGCGTGCAGGAACATCCACGTGCTGTTGGGCTGTTGTAAAGCACGCTCTGGTGCCTTGTAATACACTATCCTTTGTTAGCCAGACAGAACACGCTCAGAACACACTTAAATAAAGCCTGGCTTTCTAGCTCTGCTTCAGTCGAGTGGATTGTGCGTCAAAGCCCTGAGTTACGGGTTTGCATTGATGTTTCCCCATCACTTCAGCAGCCTGAGGAGCCATAAAAGCCCATGGCCTTTTTTCCGAGAAGATTCTTAGACAAATTAAAACTTGAAAAAAGTTGAGATTTTCTTATTCTCTGCAGCATACAAGTAGAAGAGAGCATGTGCCTCTAGGGCCCAGGAAAGAAGCAGGTGAAGGAGGAGTTCAATAGCCTGAGAAAAAAGGTGGACATTTAGCTCCCTCAGCACCACCTTCTTCTGCCTTCATCTTAGGATGATGTCTCCCCTCCCCTGGGAGGTAGTCTGTCCTCACCTCACTGGTGGTTCTCTCACTTCTAGAAACCTACTGAAACTTGTCCTAGAGGTCTAAGGGCATCTCATTCATCAGTAGTGGTATCTCACGAGTTTTGGCACTGGTGCTGTGGAAGGATGAATGGCAGCCAGCACTGTTATCTTTCCTTGCTACCCTGCATCAGCATTAGCCACTTGGAGAGTCCGGGAATGTAATAAAATACAAGAACCATAAACTCCATCCCTTCTAATTCATTCCTCCTGCTGCAGTAAGGGAGAAATTTAATAAAAGCATGCATTGTCGGGGGGAAAAAAAAAAAAAAAGGGCAGCTTGACTTTTAGGCAAAAAGCCAAGGTTTTATAGAAAAACTTTATGATGTGTACACTGAATTTTAGAACAACAATGCCAAGCATCCCTGTGCTATCTCTCAGGGCTGGAGCCTGGGCTAGGAGGAGACAAAAAGCCTGTCTTGCTGTGATGTGCACAGTCCTCATTTAAGGAAAAAATCATTTAATACTTCGTCTGCCTTATCCTTCTGTGCAACTTCATTTCTCATTCTGCTCCGTAATGTTCTTTCTCCTTGGTTGATCGCTTAACTTTTGTACTTCAGATATGAAATTGAAGTTCTTTGGTATTCTGGAGAGGTTTGTTCCCAGCCTCTGCTGCCTCGCTTTTCTCATTCACCTTGGTGTGGAGCTCGCCTCTTCTCTCTCCCACTTCCCAAGTTTTGTCATCCCTGTCACTTTTTGGGTGATGTGTACGTGGACAGCAAAGCGTCTCCTGCTGCTGCGATGCTTCCTTCCAGCCGAATTCTGTCTTGCTCAACCGCCTTTCTGGGAATCTGCCAGCCTGTCTTTAAGCCTGCTCTGATTTTGAACTTTTTTTCTGATGCTGTCTGATCCCTAGCAAATATAGACGATAAAAATCACAGTTCTTTTCTGGCGTTGTGGTGTGCTTGGAGACCCTCATAGAAATATAGTATTATTGCCAGTGCTGACAACAGACAGGCACCGTCCCGTGTCCTGCATGCCAGATTCCAAATGCCTCAAATCATTTTCCTGTGGGAGTAAGAGAACAGTAATTTTTCCCCCGTGAGCAGACACAGGCGCAGCAGAGGAGATCCTTCAGTAGCTGCCTGAATGTGAGATTTATCAAAGGAGTTATAAGGAAATAATGGGAAGTGGTCTCCTCCGTGGCTGCAGATGGGACAGAGGATATGGGGTGAGCGAGACAGGTGGTAAGGTGGGAGGCATTCCTGGGACCTGCTGTGGGTATTGGAGAGAAATGCCTCTAAATTGGAGAGGAGCTCAAGGCAGCGGGGTGAGGGCTTTAGGAGAAAGGAGATCTAAGATGGGAGTGAGGTGCGGGGGGCTTCACTGCAAAAAGATTTCAGAGGGACCAGAGAATGTGAAAGCTTGAACCAAAGCAGATGAAAGATTGGCTTTAATATCTGCTTAGATCAAAAATAAAAGTCTGTATGGATTAAGAGATAATCCACTAGATAGATTTAATCTGCCACATGTATTACTTCCCCAAAGAAAAGCCTTGGGAGGGGAACGCTGGTTTGGCTCATTGCCCGGGGTTTGAAGGCAGGTGATATATTCTCCTTTCTTCTGCAGGCCCTTTTTAGCTTGTCCCCAAGTATGCATCCTGCCCAAAGGGAGGGGCTGCTGCTCTGCACCTCCTGCTTCTTTGCAACTCCGGAGTCACATTGAATCTAACTAAAGGGGTTTCTCAAGCAGAAAAGAGCACTGAGAGCAAAACAACACAGCAATGACTAATAGGGTAGGCACGGGGTAGGTTCAGATGCTGATAGTGTTTTTGGCTGGCTGAGCAAAAGGTTCTGAGGGGCAGTAAAGGGCCGTTTTATGCTTAACACTTACCCTTCCTGTGCTGATTACATCGCTTTTCAAACAAATGCCCTTCAGTAACACAGTCCTTCTTAAGTGGAGGTTAAGGCCTGAATGCCAGCTTGCTTCAAACAGTTTGTCCCTGAAATCTTTGGCAACAGCCCTCTCCATCCCTTCATGTTTCCCTTTCTTTACAAACATCGGGTTGACTCCTTGGAGTAAGTTCAGTTTCCACAGCAGTAGAAATACCAATGGTGATGGAGGGCACTTGAACTTGAGGGTTTTTTTTCAATGTATTTTTTATGTATCAATATGGTATATTGTCCCTTTCAGCTAACACATGTAGCTGTATCTTGAATTGTACATGTGTAACAGTCATGCACTTTTAGGAGCCTGTACATGTGATGGAATTTAGATCAGTTGGATTGAGGGGGCTTAATTTTTTTTTCGTAGTTATTTTGCTCAGCAAGAAATAAATTAATTCTGTAGACTGATTTGTATTACTTCTGTGTTGTGGGCCTGCATCTGTACCATCTCAGGTGAAGGGTTTTGGCAGATCTCCTAAGGTCAGTGGGATTTGTCCTGTCAAATCCTGGAGGAGGAGATCACAGGAGAAAGCACAGGGTGCCTCGGAGAAGAGCCGTCGTGGTTTCAAACACCTGAGCTGGCACTGGACAACTTCCCCAGCTTGTGCTGGGAGCAGCCCATCTGCCTGCTACTGGCCTTCTGTGGGTGAATGTAATCGCTCCTGGTTTTATCTGATGGGCAGTAGGGATGGATGAAGCTATAGATGTAGCACGGAGGGTGCTGGTCTCTTCTCCCAAGTAACAAGCCATAGGACAAGAGGAAATGGCCTGAAATTGTGCCAGGGGAGGTTTAGATTGGGTATTAGGGAAAAGTTCTTCACAGAAAGGGTTGTCAAGCATTGGAACAGGCTGCCCAGGGTAGTGATGGAGTCACCATCCGTGAAGGGGTTTAAAAAATGCATAGATGAGGTTCTAAGGGACATGGTTTAGAGGTGGACTCGCCAGTGCTAGGTTAATGGTTGGACTCGATGATCTTAAAGATCTTTTCCAACCAAAATGATTCAATAATTCTACATCTTCCCTCTTTCTCTTCTGGATGCACCATTGCTGTTGCAGCTAGGGCACAGTATTTGCTGGTCATGCTCTGTTTCTAGGGTTGTCTCCTTTTTCAGAGAGGATCCAGCAAACCTCAAATGAGAAAGATGCGTGCAGCGCTGTGAGCTGAGAGGTGCTTTGTGTTCTGTTCTTTCCCTGATGCTGTCCATGCACTGCGGGAGGCGTTAGTACTGTAGCACCAAGAAGTACTTTGTGATAGCCAGTTCACTGCCTGTGTTTGGTGGGGATGTAAAGGCAGTTGTGGCACCGTTCCTCTTCTGAACTGGGTGTCTTAGAGGATTAATGTTAAAATTTAAGTGGTTATGGGTAAAAAGCAAGGATAAGTTTCTTCCAACCCAAACTCTTCTATGATTCTATAACTAAGATTCCTCAAATCCTCCTTTGCTTCTTCACAGCCAGCAAAAGAGCAAGTGTGTGAAGAGAGAGGACAAGGTGATACCTGGTAAAGCAGTGGGGATAACGTGGAGCAGGAAAGGGAGCGAGAGAAGCATTTGCCTCACTCAACCCACTCACATTCGTGGAGTGGAAAGGAGGAGAATGGTTACTGGTTTCTAGGCCTGAGCTTGCATAACCATTTGCTTAATGTTTCCTTCTGGGAGAGGAACATGTGCCTTGTCAGCCCCTGAGAATTGTGTCTGGAAGTCAGCAGAGTACTGGCTAAAAGGCAGTTGATACCTTGCTTTTATTTGGAGCTTCAGGAAGGCTTTGTTCAGCTCTTCTAGGAGAGGGTTCTACTCATGGGTAAGAGGGAAAATTGCATCATTGATTTGAGGGAGAGAGGCAAAGCAGAAATAAATGACCACTTTTTTCAGCTTTAAAGGAAGTAAAAATAGTCAGATTGTCCCCAGGAGCAGTGCTGGAAATAGTGTCAATCAATACGATTATGAAACATCTAGAAAAGAGGTGAACTGTGAGGTGGGAAGGCTTTCAGGGGAGAGCGGTTAGGGAAGACTTAGGTTCTTCAGAGGCATCTCACACTTTGAGAAAACAAGGCCATGGGACAGCCCTGTGACACATGAAATTTGTTGCAGACAGGTGCTAGGAAATGCACACTGAAAGGAACAACAGAAACTACTCTGAGAATCTGTCAAGTGTGTAAGTTATGTGGACTTACTCCACTGAGACGGAGGAAGGGTGTGGGAAGGAAATCATGGACAGATTTGTACTTAGTGTTGGTACAAAATACAAGCTGTTAGGCTGTATTTAAAGTAAAAGGATGGGGAAATCGAGAATAATTCCGAGAGGGAGAATCTCACGAGGTTCGGTTTTGCTCATCTCCCACTCCAAAAGGGTAAAGTAGTAGCAGGCTGTGTCCTCTCCTGCCATATGTATAAAGAAGGATTTTCATGCCTCCAGAAAGAGGGGTGCGTGGCTATAAACAGATAGAAACACTTAAGGCTGTTTGGAGAAAGAAGTGGGGGTCTTTTAGGACGATACAAGGTGAACAGGCTGCTGGTACTTGCTGGTTTTTTTACTACCCACAATGGGGAGCTTTAGTGGAGTGTGTTTCTCTATTGTAGTAGGGGATGTGCTGCACAGAGTGAAAATACTTGAAAAGACAGGTTTGGTACAGTTTGAAAATGGAATCATGGATCACTGCTGATGTCAAATTTGTTACTAAAAGGAATTATACAGAGTGGAAAGGAAAAAAAAAAAAAGCATGGGAGCGCTCAAAAGCAAGAGGGATTTCTGGTGAAATTTAAGGACAATACTTGAGATTGATTTTTACAGGCACAAAATGGTCTGATGGAGCTCATTGCTACGAAACATTGCTGAAGTGGAGTGCTAGCTCTCCTAATGGGTTGCATAGCCATAAAAAATAGTCTTTGCTGGTTTCATTAAGAGGGGTGAAGATTCAGAACAGTTTTCAGCTTTTTGAGATTGAAGCTCGGTAGATCCCGCACAGGGAGGGAAGGTCCCGTCTGAGAAGGTGACTCCATAGTTACCTGTAGGTGATGCCTGGTCCCGATGTCCCTCCTAGCTTCTGACTGAACCTGTGTGACAGTCGTGCCCCTGGCTGCAAGGCATCTGCTGTAAGCTTTGTGGGAAAGGAATACGTCCACATGGTGACCCCAAGAGGTGCTTAACCAGTGACCGCTGTCCCCTGCTGCCACAGAGTGCTTTTCAGCTCGGTTGCAAAGCATTTGGTGCTGATCTGGTTATGCAAAGAGTACACAAGTCAGCCTGCTTTATTGCTCCAAATGAGGGCACGGTGTTGTTTAACTGCTGTGCAAACCAAATCGCAAAGCTGCGAAGGAACATGGAAGAAGTCGTGCAACAAACTGCTGGTATAGTAGAGGACAGGATAAGCCTTGTGAGTCCTGAACTCTGCTCGCTGGCATGTGTTACCTTTCGTTTTTAACAGGTCACTTTTATTAAAAATATGTTGGCAGTTGATAACTGGTGTTGCGAAAAAGCCACAGTTCTCCATCTTTCTGTGCTGTGCCTCAAACAGCTGCAGTAACATTGTGCTGTGGGTCACGGACTAGACTTACCTTCGTGTCAGAGCACATAAGGCTCTCAATGGGACTGAGACAAGCGTATCTCAGCCAGCACTATTTTACTGTGTGAAACAGTCCAGTCCACCAATGTTCACGCCCTTCCCTGAGGGCCTGGGCACTGGCTCTTGCTAAAAAAATCTCTGGCTCTGGATTCTTCATCTTAAGCAAAGTTCTTGCCTCCTAGGATCTCTCAGCGGGTGGAGGCCAGCCGGGCCCAGCTTCAGGCAATCGGTGAGAGAGTCACGCTTGCCCAAGCGAAGATTGAGAAGATAAAGGGCAGCAAGAAGGCTATTAAGGTAGAGGCTTCACTGAAGGCTACACGGCCTCCCTTCTTCCTTCCACCTTCTTGCTTTACTCCTTATGTAAGCTCTGGAGAAGAAGGGGTGCTCAGCTGCCACATCTGCTGCCCGCTCAGCTCTCCATGCCTTGCTGCTGAGCAGGGTTGTGAGGAGAAGCCCCTTCCTGACTCAACCAGTTGATGATTTTTAGACCCATGAGCCCCACAGCTCCTGGCCTTATGAGACCTTTATGAATTGCTACTCCACCTTCCCCGTGAGAAAGAGAAAAGGCATGTGCTGAGCTGAGCCCAACGCCCTCTCATTTCAGGTTCACAGGCTCTCTTAGAGAGCCTCTCCTTAGTGCATTTTAATCTTGTTGGGCTGTGTAAAACTGGTGAAAACTCTTATTTCCCTGTTCTTCCTCCATTTAAAACAATGTTTCAAATTCTCCTCCTGCTAGTGGAAGCCTATAATATCCTAGTCCTTATATAGAGAGAGAAGTTCTGGCACTGTTACTTTCTGAAGTGACAGCCCATGCATGACCGTATCTGTGCAGGTAGCCCTGAGGAACCTGTTGACTCCAAGGCTGTCCATTCCCCGCAGCAACACAGACTGTGTGCTTACTCCACTCTGTGTGTTTCTGTAGTGTAGGATTATTACTTGTTTTTTTCAGTCCCTCCCTGTCTCTCCACAGGTATTTTCCAGTGCCAAGTATCCAGCCCCTGAGCGACTGCAGGAGTACAGTTCAATTTTTGCTGGTGCAGAAGACCCAGCTAAACAGAAATGGCCAAGACACAAGATTCAGAGCAAACACCGAGTGCTGGATGAGAAAGTTCTGCAGGTAAGGAGGAGGAGAACACACCTTGAGATGAACAAGCCAAGAAAAGCCAGGAGGCTGTTAGTCTCTTCGATGACGAAGACGAGGGCTTTAGTATATAGGCTGGGAGCAGAACATCTTTGCAGCTTGGCCTGTTGGTGGGGGCATGTGAGGTCATGCTGGGATGCTTGCGGAGCTGCCGGTTTGAGGGGGCAGCGTCAGTACCAGACCTTGGGGCGGTGGTTGGGTGCCCTGGGTGGCTCTCGGCTGCTGCTCTCCCCAACAGTTCTGTGTCCTGAAAGGCCGCGGCTTGCTGCAGCAGTATGGGCGGGTGCCGCAAGCTGGGCTTAAGGCTTTGTCTGTGCATAGCAAGGCAGCTGGGAACAGGGTCATAATGGTTTGAAAAATAGTTTCTGAAGGCTCTAATGTAGGCAATGGTGAGAATGGAAAGGTAAAAGTGCTTGTGAGTGTGTCAGGAGAAAAAGAAGTCATTAGAGCATTTTTCTGTCCCAGGAAGGCATTGCACTTGGGTATTATCCCTCCCTCATTCCCGGATAAGTTTTGAAGGGAAGGGAGAAATAATTTTGCTTCCTTACTTTTTTTTTTGTGCTTTGTTTTTCCTTTGCCTTGTGAGCTGTTGTAGGTTGGAAGGCCCTTAGAGAGAGGCTGAATCTCTCAGTACCCCACACAGCTGGGGCTCCAGGTGTGTCCATAGCACAGATGCCTGCAGCAGGTGGTGTTGAAGGATGTCCTGAAGTATTGAGTTCCCTTTCAGCCTGTGGATTGAGTGACAGAGAGGAGTTTCTTAGGGAGGTCTCAGGAGTGGTGGGTTTGGCAGGAAATGCACCAACAATTTCGGTCAACACCCCCTTGGGTTGGGAGGAGAGGAGGAAGAGTTGCTATGTTTAAGGTTTAAAAGTTGCTTTGTATGTGCTGTGCCAGCAGTAGCAGATGTGCTTTTCCTAGTGGGTTAAGGATGAACCTGACAACTTCCCTGCTCTCCACCCCTAAAGAGACTTCATTCCTCATCCTTGCGTGCCTTGGCCCAAAAATAAAGCTGGCACTGAATAATTCATCGTGCTAAACTTTCCTGAGTTTTAATGGAGTTGAGACCTCACACAGTGAGGTAGCTATGAATATTTCAGCCAGGCCAGGGAAGCGGGGTTGCTGGCCAAAGGGGCAACTGGCAAACTCGAGCAGGGTTTGTGCTTTTTTTGAGCCCTGGCAGTATCTCAGGGCAGAGCCCTGTGGGACCTGCTGCTGGGCGGCCAGGTGAGGGCGATGACGGCCGTGCTGTCTGGCTGGTGGCCCCAGCCCGTGAGAGCGTGTTGGGGGAGCAGAGGTAGGTGGTGAGTGGGCAGGGGAGATGCTCTCCCACCCTGAAGGGCTGGTGCCCTCTCACCCAGGGAGGGGATTGAGAAGAGGTAAAAAAGCGGTGTCCTGCAAAGAGCCAACAGCGTGTCCATCCGACTGGCCCGCTGGCTCCAGCAGGCTCTGCGTATCCTTCCCTGCTGCCCTGGCCATCTGCCCGCAATGCAACCTCTTCCCTGTCCCAGGCAGTCTCAGTACCATTGCCATGTTCTGCTCTTCGTGCCAAGGCTGCTTTCACCACAGGGACTTTGTTGCAGGCCCCAGGGGGTGTTTACATTTGTTCTTCCCTTCCTGTGACCCATCTTTTGATCCTCCCTTGGGGTCGTTGGTCTTTCTCTGGCGTTGCCGACCCTGCTTCATGTGTCGGTCTTGTTACCCCTGCCAAGCTCACGCACGCACTGGGTCCTGCAGCTCTTCTGGGGGCCATGGGGACGCGGCTGTGCTGGCGAGTGGCTGCCAGCCGAGGGACGATGGAGGGGCCTGCACCAGGAGCAGCTGCCGTGCAGAGCGGGACTCGCTGTGGCCGAGCTCTGACCGTGGTCCAGGGGGACAGAACCTTCTTGGCCGTAGCTGAGCACAGACCCTGACATGCCTTGCAGTAATGAGATGTGACAGAGGGAAGTCTGATGTTTGCATTTGCGCCCTCCTCAATTATTCAGGGCTTTCAGCAGAGGCTCGCTGCCTGTTTTCACTTCTAATGAGGGCCTCTTTGCTGCGAGCGGTCGCAGTGGCCTTTGCTAACTTCACTCGTGCATGCACACACACACTGCCCACCAGGAAAGCAAGCTCTGCTTGTGTCAGTTTGAGGGTAAGTGGTGGCAGCCTGTGCTCTGCATTTAGGTTTTGTGCTCTGGGGGAAAGCAGCTGAGTTGGAAATGTGCGAGGTTTTGCAGTTTATTTTAAAAAGCTTCCCTCCTGGGAAATTCTCCTTTCCCTCTCCACACCCCAAGCAAGTGAAAACTCAGCTGTTGAGAGGACACTGTTTAGGTTGGTGAGGTAAGCATGGATGGATAGGAGTGCCAGAAACAAGGTGCCTGTGGTAAGCCTGGGAAGCCGCTTGCTTTGCACATTGCTGTGGTAGCAGCTAGATGGGGTTCAGCAGTGAGCTGGCTGCAGCCCTGGGGGCTCCTCAGGCACTGGGCACTGCCCTTGTGGTGGGAGCTGTGTCTGGGTGCTGCAAATGCCCCTCAGGAGGCTGGAAAATAGGATGGGAGACATGATCTGCCTGGGAAGATGAGCTTGGGAAGATATCCAAGCAAAAGTTACAGTCCACTGCTGGAGTAAGCTTGATAGGCTTCAAAAATGTCAGTAACTTGGCATGTCCTTGTGAATTCTGCCTTTCTCGGAGCCCACCATGGGCATGGGGAGGTTAAACAAAGTTTTTGGCACTTGCTCATCTTCAAGTGTTTTTCGAGGTAGCCTCAGCACTCCATTGGCATGGGGAAAATGGGGGTTCTGGTGTATCATACCAATTCCCTTTGCAACAGTGTGTGCTTAATTAAACTTAAGAACCAGAGTGACTATGTATTTTTGACTGTAGACTCTTAGGAAGAGAAATGCCCAGAAATGCAGCATCCTTAGGAGTGTGATCCTGCGAGGTGCCAAACCCCATGTTGGGGTGTTTGAGCATTCAAGTACCCCCCATGACTTCAGTATATCGAGGTTGCTGAACCTTTGGCTTAAGGCCTTAATATCCCTATAAGAAAACTAATTATTAAATGGCATGTTAACTTGTGGAATTCACAGTTGCAGCATATTATTGATAGTATGTAGCTGTTCTAAATTTCCAAACAGATCTGACTACTTAAGTAAGACTAGCACTTCGGTGGCATTTAAATTAAAAGGATTATGTAGAGCTTCACATTTCAGAGTAATACTCATGCTCAGTGCTTTTATAACTGCCTTAGATGAGACTGATAAGTAAATGTATGTAATGGTTGGTTTCTCACTACGCCCTTAAAGTGACGCAGAGTCTTCCAGTGCTAATTGAAATCTACAAAGAGAGAATTAAAAAAATATATATATGACTTGAGGGCTAAGTGTGTGTGAACAGTTCTAGCACAAACGTCAGTACTCCCTCATGCTTAAAAAATTAAACATTGGGAAATGAATATTAATGATCAAAAGAACCTTTATTTTTGAATCTGCTTCTACAGTCTCTAAATAACAATTTCTGTATTTTTGCCTACTTGCTTCTGTAAAAATTCAATATGTTTATTTCACTGTACTTTTCATAACTTGGAACGAGTTATTTGGGGGGAAAAATTAAATCAAAACATCCCATTTCTTTTCTTGTAGCATTTAATAGACTCAGATCATCATACAATCTCTTAGTGGATTAACTGAGCTGTGACTAAGCCATTTCCCAAGATTTCTGGCTACCAAATTCGAGCCTGAAATTTCGATCACAGAAACTGCTTATGTCGCTGAGATGTGGTCTTAGAACTGAGCCAGCGGTGGTCTCCATTTCCCCCATACAGGTACAGAGAGGGAAAGAGGGCTCAGAGAATGGGATGGAGCAGCGATGCTGGAAGTGGAGAGGCAGTAGGAAGCTGTGGACAGTATTTGAAGTGCTCATCTTCTGGTCATAGAAGCAAACCACAAGAGTGTGGCCAGTTATTTAACATGGCAAACCGTCCTGGTTAGTGCTCTGGTTTCTCGTGGTGCGAACACTTACCACCTCGGAGCTGCCAGGCTGCTTGTCCTTGTTTGTGAAGGAAGAACAGGAGTTGTGAAGGGGCTGAGGAGAGGTGTGGGGAGGGGTGGAGGTTTGTCCATCCCAGGCTGTCTCTGGGTTCAGGAACTGACGCTTTTCCTCCCTTGACAGCAGAGCTTGCTGTGGGCACTGAGCTTCATCCCCCAGAGCATCTGGCAGTGGGCACTGTCACACCAGCTGGAACACTGGTCTGATCTGGGATGGCAATTCCTGTGCTCTATAAAAGTCAAGCAGTTCAGATGTAATAAGTCCTTTTCTAAAGGGAGCTCTATATATTATGCATGAAGTTTTAGAACTGAGAGAGAGGAGATTTCAGTTCATTAGAGTTGAAAACTCCTGCAAATCCCTCAGGCTTTGCAAAACCATCTGGCACACGTTCCACCCCGCACACTCCCTTCTGCCCGATCTCTTGCATAGTGCAGGCGCTCTGTTTTCTCCTCTTTTTCCTTTGCCTTCCCTGCATGCCCCACCGGTGGGATCACATCTCTTAAAACACCAACAGAAGGCAGAATAGGGGAGGTAATAGAGATGTTTGGGGGACTCTGCTTGCAGGAAAATGTCTAGTAGTGGGAGACGCTGTAACGAATGCCTTTTAGATTGCGGTGCTTGATCCCTGCCTCTAGCTATAGAGCCCAAGTGGTTATTTTATTTTGTTTGATCCTTGCCACAACAGCACCTGTTCAGTATGACCCATCCACGGCACCAAAAGCACGTGCTGTGAGTCTGAACTGCTGAGATTTGTCAGGAGTGTGGGGTTGCAATGTTGTCCATGTGCTTCCTTGCTCAGAGGGAGGTGGAAAGGGAGCAGCAGGGTTCCCAGACCATGAGGTGCATCCAGCGTTGTGGTGGCTGGGGAGAGCTCTCAGCAGCTGTGGGTTGAGTGTCTTACCACCTGTTATCTGTCTTCTTGCAGGAGAAGCTCAAATACTTCCCTGTGTGTGTGAGCACCAAAATTCACCAGGAGGATGATGCAGAAGAAGGCCTGGGCAGCCTCCCCAGGAACATCAGCTCCCTCAGCTCCCTGCTGCTCTTCAACACCACCGAGAACCTGTGAGAGCTGGAGCAGGGCTGTGCTGCTCACCTGCCCCTGCTTGTCCTCAGAGGGGCTTCTCCTGCCCTGTGGGCAGCAGTAACTGCGTGCTTTCCTGGGGTCTGGTGTATGAGGCTCCAGATGGGACAGGGTTTGGTACCTCTCTGCTGGCTTCCAGCTAGCAACCCTTTCTTCCCCACTCTTTCTGTTGGATGGAAGAAGTTGTTCTGGCTGCACCTGATCCTCCACTCACCTGCTTTCAACCCAGTTTTGTACTTCTCTTGCCAGACTTAGTTTTTTCCTGTCATTTCTCTCCAGCCTTGAGCTGCTGTCACTCCTGCCCTTCTCTGCCCCATGTGCCAGCTTGGGTACTGCTCCTTCTCCTGATGATTCCTCACAGCAATGCTTTACCGTTCTCACTTCTTTAGTGTCTCCACTGCCTCCCTCACTGCAGTTCCCTTTCCCCTTGGGCTTTGCTCATATTGCAGAGCTTCTTTAAGCCCTTCCTGAGCTTTCAGCTGCTGGACATTCTCTTTCTACTCCTGAGCCATGGATTATTTCCCCTCTTTGTCTTTCCCCCTGGACCTTGCATGGCAAGTCACCAGGAGAGACTAGTGTCCTGCTGCAGGATGGTTTCAGGCCAGGTGGTAGGAAGGGGAGACCTTGGTAATGGTGGCAGTGTAGTGGGGCTTTGCTTTAGGGTGAATGTGGAGGCTGCAACGGTAGGGTGAGGGGCTGATTGCCTCCTGGTTTTGGAGGGGTGAGACAGGAAAATGGGACTAAAGGAAGGAAACTGGAAGGCCTAACATGTTCCACCTTCATGAGTGAGTCTGGAGGTCTCCACCTCCAAGGCCTTCTTGGGTACTCTGTTTCGTCTGGCCTTGGCTCTTGAGGCAAAATCACTGAAGTATTTGTCCTCTACCCTTAGGTACAAGAAGTATGTTTTCCTGGATCCTCTGGCTGGAGCAGTGACCAAGACCCATGTGGCTCTGGAAACAGAGACAGAAGAGAAGCTCTTTGATGCTCCTCTCTCCATCACCGAAAGGGGACAGCTGGACCGACAGGTGAGATGCTGCTGTGGGGATGCAGCTGCTTCCCCTTCAGAGGATTGCGCTCAGCTCTCTGAGAGGAGAGGGCTTCTGTAGGGTGGAGAGCAGGTACGAAAATGGCCCCTTATGGGACTGCAGAGTATCTCACTTATCAGAAGTCCATTGCATGTTTTTGTGCTTGAAGCCCTGGTGTGAGCTTGATGGATGAGACAAAACCCTCAAACTCAGCAGGTGTTTCTCTCTGGTCAAGCCTCTGCTGAGTGGTGTGAGAAATGTGATATCGATTCACCTTGGTGCTAGAGCAGGGGTGTCAAACTCATTTTCACCAGGGGCCACATCAGCCTCGTGGTTGCCTTCAAAGGGCTGAATGTAATTTTAGGACTGTATAAATGTAACTACTCCTACACGAAAATGAGTTGTAACCCCTGTGCTAGACCTCAGGGCTGTAGAGGAGTTTGAAGGCTCCATCACTTGATCATTTCAGTTGTGCTAACTCCTGAGCTTCATGAGGAGTCTGAGGGTGAGGTGTCACTGCTAGAAGGTGCCTGGGAGGAGGTCTGATCCCCATCATTCCGGCTGGTGCAAACAGAAGGGCCAGCCAGACTGAGCAAAGGGTTTGTGCTTGGTGTGGACACGGGGCAGGCAGTGCACCAACCCAGCTGCCCCAACACGGGACTGACCTCGTACCCGACGCCTGGTGGTGGCTGTACCTGGAGTTTGCTGGTGCATGGTTGAGCGTGTGGTTTGGGGCTGGGGAAAGAAGCTGGGGGGCCATTTGGTCATTGTGTTGGACTCGGGGAGATGGCAATGTGTATAGTAAACAAGGCCATTTTTTCAGAGTGCACCTTTGGTAGTTTTGCCTTTGTGTTAAACACAAAAGCAAACCTCTGCAACTACTTGTGAGTGCTTCTCTGCATCTTAATCTCAGCAGTGGTTCAGGCACCATTCTCTTCTGGAGGAGAAGGGGCTGACTTACATAGGCTGCAAAAGTTGGTGCATAAAACCTTCAGAGGAGGAGACAGGCCACTTGCAAGAAACTAGGAAGAGCCCTGCACCTCTCCCTCCTCCTGCAGACTGCCTTTTCCCAGCCTGGTCTGCAGGGGGTGGCCTCTGAGCACCAGGAGCAGCCAGAGGACAGGAGCACAGAGCTGTAGAGGTAGCTGATGAGCCACCACTGTACTAAGGCACACAAGCCCAGCTCTGACTGCTGCCTCAGCTGTTCCCTGCAGTGCCCCTGTTTGCTGTAAGGGAAAGCGAGTGTGTAGTCACTGCCTTATCTTTTTTGTTTTGCATTTCTTTTAGGTAGCTGAAAATTACTTCTATGTGCCAGATCTGGGCCAGGTCCCCGAGATCGATGTGCCATCCTACCTGCCAGACCTGCCTGGCATTGCTGCAGATCTCATGTACAGTGCTGACCTGGGCCCCGGCATCGCACCCTCCGCCCCTAGCAGTGCTATTCCAGAGCTGCCCACGTTCAACACGGAGTCGGTGGAGCCTTTGCAACCAGGTATGTCTAATCCCTGATTCCAAGACGCTCTGAAAGAGGAAGGCAGGGATTGCTAGAGAGGGAGACAAGCCAGAAAATCCCTTGGTAGAGATTTCAAGATGGATATTTGAGATACCTCTGGCTTGTGCTTGGGCCTGAGTCAAAGCTGAAACCTGCTCAAGTGTTGGCCAGACTTCAGGCCTCTCAGCTCCCTCACCCCCTGCATGGCTGGGGAGTGTGGTGTGCAGGAACTGGCCTGCTGGCAACCTGTGGGATGCCCTGGGGCAAGCTGGGCAGGCCCAGTGGGATGAGCTGGGGGTGGAGTAGGGAATCTCAAGCTCTGCCTTGGCCCTGCTACTGTTAAGAGATGCTGCACTGGGTGGGAGTGCTCTGCTGCACAGTGCCTGCTGAGGACTCTGAGCTGCTGCCACTGAGTCATGTGAAGCTCTGAGCTGAAGCCTTCAGTGTGCAGTCCTGTGGGACACCTCAAATACAACTTTTTTCATCTTTCAGACCTTCAAGATGCTGTGCTATTGCCACCTCCTCCACCACCACCTCCCCCACCACCTCCTGTGATGCCAACTACTGTGCCTCCTCCACCGCCCCTGCCCCAGCCCGCAGCCCCCTCTGAGCCAGCCCGGACAGCGAGCGAGGAGAGCAGCAGTGCAGTGCCTGCAGGTAAGGGCCAGGCATCTCCACAGCTTCCCCAGCAGAATCTGACTCCTTGGCTTCAGCCCATGTCCTTAGAATCATAGAATGTCCTGAGTTGGAAGGGACCCACAAGGATCATTGAGTCCAACTCCTGTCCCTGCACAGCACAACCCCACAGTTCACACCATGTGTCTGAGGGCTGGTCCAGTCTCTTCTTGAACACTGTCAGGCTTGGGGTTGTGACACCTCCCTGAGGAGCCTGTTCCAGTGTCCAGCACCCTCTGGTGAAGAACCTTTTCCTAATGTGCAACCAATGTTCTTGGTTGGTTCCCTGTGGCTTCCCAGCCTTCCAGCAGCAGAGAGAAGTTGTGGTGGGAGGTGAAGCTGCTCCTGGGAGCTGCAAACCTTCGGTTCCCCTTTGGAGTGGCTGCTGCTGGCCGGGCCCCAGCCAGAAGCTGGTGGTGTATAAGAGCAGCCCTTTCCATGGGGATTTGGCTGGGCCCGTAGCTGGTGCACTGACCCACCAGTGCTGCTTGTCCTTCCTGTCCTTGCAGCTTCAGTCCAGGGAGCCCCGAAGGAGGTGGTGAACCCCTCTACTGGGCGTGCCAGTCTCCTGGAGTCCATCCGCCAGGCCGGTGGCATTGGGAAGGCCAACCTCCGCAGCGTCAAGGAGAGGAAGCTGGAGAAGAAGAAGCAGAAGGAGCAAGAACAAGGTGCTGAGGGCCTTTGGAATAACTGACCTTCCTTTCTCTCTGCTCCAGGCTGGGGAGCTGTAGGTGGTGGAGGAAATGCGCAAGCCAGGATCACAGTGAACATACAGAGAGGAAAGGCGTTGTCTCTCCTCACAGGCCGGTGTAGATTTCAAGTGTTTCCCATTCAGCCGGAGCTCTGTGAACTTGCTAAACCCTGTCTGCCAGGAAGGACATTCATGTTCTTGATGGAGACCCACTCTGTCTCAGGGCACGTGTAGAAGTTTCACGTGTGCTGCGTGGGGCCAAGAGGGGCAGGGCCAAGCTCTGGTTTAGGCAGCTGGGGAGGGTACTGATGGAGCTGGTTTGGCAGAATGAGACTGCAAATGCCCAGCCCCTCTTGCCCCTCAAGGAATTCCACTCTTGGATTTCCCCAGAAGATGCTGTTACCCTGCAGTGCCTAGTGTTTTCCTGACCTGAAAGTGGACTATAGTGGGAGAGATTAAGGGTGGGACACAAGATTAGAGATTATGTGGGTTTTTCTGTCCCTTTAGTCTGAAGGCAGTATTGCGAGAGAATACTTTTGCTGTAGTGCTTGGTTCAGACTGATGATGCTTCTTGTCTGACTTGTTTTGCTCTGTTTCAGTGAGAGCTACAGGACAAGGTGGAGATCTGATGTCAGACCTCTTCAACAAGCTGGTGCTGAGGCGCAAAGGTACTGTCCTGCAGGGTGGGCTGCTCCTTCCCCCTGGGAAACAGGGAGAAAGCCCTAGAAACAGAGACACTTTCCCCGTTGAGCGTGCCACAGTGTGGCTGGGAGTGTCTTTCCAGGGGGTGAGCAGGGGGATCTCCACCTCAAGTCCAGCTGGAAGGGGTTGTGTGTCTGAGGCAGAGGATGGATTCTGAAAGCTGCCTGTGAGGGAGGGACAAAAATAGCTTTTTTAATTCAGTGCTGGGGCAGCTGGGCCCCTCGCCCATGGGTGCACGCGAGTGGCCCCAGAGCCTTGGCAGGTACCCGGGGCATTTAGTGGCAGTGTCAGCCCTCAGCAGCTGGCATGGGGCAGAGGAGGGCAGGGACTTGTTCAGGTGTAGCTTTAGTTAAATGAGCCCTTGTGCAGGGCCATAGGGAGGTTTAAGTGTGTTGGAGTGTTGGACGTTCTGCTTGCTTCGGCTACCTGGCTGCTGGAAGCAGCGGTACGAGACACGTTTTTTCCCCCTCTCCTTTGCTGAGCCTCTGTGTTCTCCAGTCCCCAAGTGTCACTCACTGGTGCTTTTCTTTCCCTCACAGGTATTTCAGGGAAAGGGCCGGGAGCCTCCGGAAATCCCGATGCTCCTGGAAGTCCTGCTGGTGCCTTTGCTCGTATGTCAGACTCAATACCACCCCTCCCACCCCCCCAGCAGCCCATGGGTGAGGAGGATGAGGATGATTGGGAGTCATAGATGGGGTCAGTTGAGTGTCAGTGTGAATCCCAGGACTCTTGAACTAAGCACCTTTGAGAGACACCAGCCTGTGGAACTACATCCTGGAGGGTGGGCACTGGTGTGGCAGGGAGACTCTGTCATTTCTCTTCAAAGAAGAGCAGAAGCAACACGAGCTAACCGCTGTTGAGGTTACAGTTAACAATGAGGGTTTTTCTTCTGCTGTCTGCTATTCTCCACCCCAAACCCTACACTCCGTCTCAAATGCTGCTGCTGCTCACCCTGCCACAATAAATCCTGCCTTAGCTGGCAGGCAGTGGGGGGGCTTGTGCTCAGAGGATCAGAACTAGCATTGCTCCTGATTTAAAGGGCCCTCAGTCTCTCCTAATGTGACCGGTAATGACTGCAGAAGCAGCTCTTGAAGGCAAACAGCCCTTGCCTCATTTCTTTCCTTGCTTGCTGAATCTCCTGTTTGCTTGGTTGTTGCCAGAAGAGAGAACGAGGATGTGTGTCCCTTCACAGGGGTCAAATTCCTGGTGCCTCTGTACTTGATGGTTTTCTTTCTGTACCTGGCTCATGGTAATTCTTTGCCTGTTGCCGTCTGAAAATTTCAATAAAGCTGGAGGCAGCAGGTCCTTGCAGCCTTCATTTTGGTAAAAGGGGGAGGTGTGCTCAATTAAAAGTGTCTTCAGGGAAAGCCCAGCTGTCCGATCTCAGCCTTACACCCCAGCACCAGCAGCCACTGTGCTGAAGGGCACCAGCTCTGCCCCCAGTCCTGCTGCTGCAGTCACTGGGGTTAAGGCAGAGCTTGTGCCACGCGGAGGCTTCGCACCCACTGAAGGGGCAGGAGACTCACATGGACATTTCTCAGAAGCAGCTGCTGCTTTCCCTGTGGGGCTAATTAACATGTAGGGACTGGGTGCCTGCTCTGTGTCTAATTTTAAGTGCGTTTTTTTCATTGAGAAAGAGTCTTGAGAGGTTGCGTCCAGCTGCTGAAACTGGCAAGGAGGCAAAACAGCTCCTGGGAAAACCTGCTCAGGATGACAGAAAGAGCTGGGGGTGGCTGTGGGGTGACAGAGCTGTCCCTGTTGTTATTGCTGCCTTCCGGCATGGATCTACAACCTAAGAAAGAACCCAAGGAATACTGCACTAAAAAAAAAAAACCCAAACAGCAAAAAAACACCAAACAAACCAAACCACCAAAAAAAAAAAACCCCAAATAATTAAAAAAAAAAAACAAAAAAACACAAACACCAAAAAACCATCAACTTACCATCTTCCACAGAAAATTACTTTGAATTCAGAAACCTATGCAGTAAAAAGAACAGGGCAATCCTGTGCTTATGCACGGTCAAAGGAGAAGTGCTGTGCTGTATTGTGGCCATATCTTTATTCCACTTGAAAGAATGAACTGCTCCTTGAATCTATTGCCTGCTTGAAGCAAGGTAGAAAGAAGGGGATAATAACTGTTATCTATGGCTGCCCTGTGTCTTACCACTCTGACTCTGCAATTCCAACATGACGCAAGCTAAGAGCCTGATAATTTACAATTCTTGTGAAAAGCTCTATGTTTTCATTGATCATCAGGCCTCCTACATTTGGTGGTTGATAGGAAAAGGCAGATGTATATAGTCAAAATAATTGTACTCTCCATACTTAAGTGTTTGGGTTGAGAATATTTAATCATATTAAATAAAATCTTAACAGCTGTAAATAAATAGGAGCCTGCTGCTACTACCTTCACTTGCCTCCAACCAGTTTCCCTCCTGGTTACAGTGCTGAAGGCTCTCACCATCATATACTGAACAGCAACCATCCACAAAGGAGGCAGAAGGCAGAGATTCACAAACTTCTTGGTACAGAAACATGGGAACTCATGTTACTTCGAGTGTGCTTCAGAGGTGCAGCTCACAGAGCTGACCTAGAGCCTGTTCTCTGGTGCACACGACGAACCGTCCGACTTCCCTCGATGGAACTAGGAACACACAAAACCAGACAGTTTGTTCCTGCCCTTAACACTAAAGTGAAGATTTGAGTAGAGTACAGTGGGAAGCAGTTTTGGTAGCAGTGCATAAGATACAAGTTCTGACCTTTCTCAACTCCGCGAACGCTGACCCAAAGGCCGGTTTCACCTGGGTCCTCTCCCTGATCCACTGCGGCAGTTTGCTAAAGACGGCAGGGCGGGCGTACCTGTGGTCCAGGAGCAGGATGCTTGCAAAGTCCTTCTGGTGGCGAATGGCCCTGCCTGTACAGAGAGTACAACCACTTTAAACCAGCCCGCTCAAGTGTTTGTTCTCAGGCAGGGAAGCTCATGTCCCCACCATCTGTACTTTGGTTGGTACTGCGTCCCTTTTCCCCACCCTCCTCCTTCGGCGCAGTCACGTTTCGTATCCCCCGGCCTGTCCAAGGAAGGATGAATTACCTATTGACTGGTTCACTGCCTTCATGCACAGGTTTTCAATCAGCACTCTGCTAGGGGCCTGGCCGGCAGCTCTCGGCTGGAAAGAAGAAACAGGTAAGGCTGAACGTGAGGCAGGTGTAAATCAAACTAGGGACTCTTATTGACAAAGTGAGGCAAATGCTTTTACCCCTGGAGAAGGAGTGGGTGGCCAAGCAGACCCCAAGCTGAGAGTAAGGAAGGAGAGAAGAAAGGTTGCAGTCAGAAAACCATTTTTGAGCATCCACAAAGAGCCAGCCCAAGAGCCCCCTGAAAGCAGAGCACTTGTCCCCAGCTGCCCAGGAACAGCATCCCCGGTTGGGCAGTGAGAAAGAACAAGTGAGCCAAAAGGAGAAGGGATCCTGGCAAGCAGCTTCTACCACCCTGCCACCTCCTCTGGGGCAAAGAGACCTTGCTCCCCTTAGTTCCCAGCAAGCTCCGGTGGTGGTTCCCTCCACTGCGCTGCTTCCCTGTGTTTATGGCCACCTGTACACGTGCAGTGTGGGGAAGGCTGTGCCCTCGGTACCACACGGTCTGGGAAACAAGGGAAAGCTCAAAGACCAAAAAAAAAACCAAAAAAATCCTCAAAGGAAGCCCTGGGACTCAAGTACTGGGAGGAAAGTTAATACTAAAAAGCAGAAGTGAAACAGGCGGAGGTGTAAGTGTCTCTGTTACCATTGTTTTGTCAAGCCAAGTCATTTTTTCCTGGAGCTCTGGAGATTTAATGTTGGGGTAAGGCATTCCCACCATAATCACACACCTGCAAGGGGCAAGGGAGGACTGCATTATTCTTAATGTCTCATCCTAGGGCACTTTGCCAACAGACTGATAAATTAGAGGTCACTGCACCCCTGAAAGACAGCCAGCCCTGAAAACCAAAGGCGGCAATAAAGCACAGCAGTCTGACAAGCACATTCTGAACCGAGAGCTGCAGAGGGATTCAGGGTGCCAGAACAAGGGATTATCTAGCACAGCAAGCCCCACTGCATTACTCACATGAAAAGTAGTGGGTTTTACAAGACCCAACGTCAGCCCAAGCCACGCGCTCCCCAGGATTTTTCTATCACTCAAGTCCATCCTGCTTGGAGTCGCGGCACCACGAGCCCAGCGCTCACGTTGCAGGGAGCAGCCACCTTACCTGCCCAGGTCATCTGAGAAGTTGATCCCTTCGCTCATTTTGCCTCCGACTACCGAAAGGAGCAGGGCCCCCGTCATCTGCCCTCCTGCCTGGCTGCAGCGCTGCAGGAGAGAGACCAGCAACTTAAACCAGAGTGCGGAAGACTTCCGTGCTTCAAAAACGCTCCCCACGCTGGAGCTAGAGCCCCTCTTACCTTGTTAGATGCTGCAGTGCCCTCTTTAGCAGCACCCCCATACACAGCTGGGATGCCACCCTCCCGCCAGCCTGCCAGCTCAGCTCACCTGGATGCACTTGGCGTATTCCACCAGCACCTGCTCCACCTGGTTGGCTTTCTTAGGCTCCTGAAAGATCTGTCACAAGGCACAGTGCATCAGTTGCAGCAACAGGAAGCAAACAGCTTGAAGAAAGCAAATCAATTTACTCCCAGCACATGGAGCTAAGGTCAGGAAAGGGCAAATTGCCTGAAAAACCAACTCAACCAGCACCTTTCCCTTCCAGCCTGAAAAAGCATTGCCTGCTCACTACGGCACTTTTCAACCGGGCTCTGAAGGGAGCAACAGCTGCTCCTGCCCCTCCAACATTCCCTTTTCAGCTTTGGCAGGCTTGGGTAATTCTGCAAGAAGTCAAAAGTCATCTGAGAGCTGAAAGGCAGGAAAGCAATGAGCGCCTCTTCCATCTATGAAGAAAGATCCAATGAGGTGGAGAGACCCTCCAGCTGCAAGATCTTGAAAGACAGTGACAGGACCGATCAATCAGAATCACCAATTAATTCCAAGTAATAGCTCCCCTTCCCCAGTGAATAAATGAGTTTTCTATGCAAAGAATACCAAAAGTAATATTTCTTTAAGTTATTCTAGCATGCCTAATTTGTTACTGAAAGCCCCTGAAGTTAATTGAGCTGCATTTTGATAGATGCTGCACCTTGGCCTAAATCACAAGTTGTTTTCCTAGTAAACAAGAGGTTCAACATCTGTCTTCTGTATGACAGTAAAGAACCTAAAGGATGTGTTTTCTCTTGGTTAGCAAGAAGTACTATCAAATTTTACCAGCCAGAGTCAGTCTTTCAGTAGAAAAATAACTGGCAATTACATATACAAATCAAGACTATTTAACTTATTAAACAGCAGCTATTTAATCCTCTGATTTAAATTAATTTTCCCTGCGTAATTTATATATAATCTCAGTGTGACGTCACCACAGCTACCCAAAGAAAGGCTTTAACCTTCCTCTGCTATGATATGATCTTATGTGTGGGCAGCTGAAAGTCACACTCGCTGCACTTCTACCAAATTGCTTTGCTAACACATATCCAATTTGCTGGAGACTGCAAAGGCCAAACAAGAACAAATCAGAGTTGAAAGGCAGAGCAAGCTGCGTGATTGTGGCACAAAGCCTTGGAGGCACCAGGCAGACCATGGGACCCTGACAGAACACGCGTGAAAGGCACTATGACTGACAGCTGTACCAACACACAGAGAAGCTCCCGCCACAAAAACCTACAGGCAGATCCATGTGCCAGAATGCCTGCACCAAGGTTGTGAAGTATCTGGGAATGTGCTCTCCTAATCCACATGGTAAGTCATTTAGCTTTTGGTAAAACAAAAGTCACAGCCAGGCTATATATAATTCTTTTTTATCCGCCCCTGGCACATGATCCAAGATCCCTGCCCCACACCCTGAGAGAGTTGGACTGCCTGACCTTCAATGCTCAAGCTTCAAATACTTGTGAGACTCGCTGCAAAGATTTTATATTTGCAGTTATCTTCCCATTTAATATTTCTCCTCACTTCTCCAACAGGAGTCACCGCTGCTAGTCTTTCAATCCTCCACTCCGCCCTTCTACCAGAAGAACAGCATTTGTCCTACAAAATGCAGTCTGGTCCCACTCTGCCTACCCTCTGGTGGTACTGGTCCATGTTCAAGGGACACACAGCTGAACACGGGAAAAGCAAATTCCCTATAAGAGCTCAACACGAACAGCCCCCTGGCCACATGGGAACAAGCTTGCTGGTTATGGAAAGCAAGGATTGTCTCCCCTCATGGCCACTACACAGACTGTGCACTTAAAGAATCTATAGCTAGATTTAATCTAATTTAGATCCCAGCTCAGTGATCAGCCACCCAGGAAGCATCACTTATTCATTACTGGAGGGACTGGCTAGATAAACATCTGCTCTGCTCTGCTGTGCAGAGTAGGAGAGCAACTCAACGAGAGAGGCCTGTAATGCATAGATAATTGTTTGAGTTTTGAAACCTCCATTTGAAGTACCAGCTGCCCCTGGCTGCACAATTTACCTTCTTCTTAGCTGCCAGGCGGGTGAGCAGCCCCGTCTTCTCCCAGTGTGCATACACCTGCTTCTCATATTCATAGGAGGGGAAGAAGCACACCACGCCCCCTGGGACCACGTTGCACAGGTTGCAAAGGATTCGGCCCGTCTCATCCATCTGCAAGGGAGACAAGAGCATATTGCAGCTGACATGAGCTCCAGATAATGCCACTCCAATTCTGTGCTCAACCCCAGGATCACACCTCCCCTGTGACATGCCTTGGGGGAAGGAAAAATGTGGGAAAATATGCCAGGCCGAAGAGAGCTCTCTAGAGGAGCCGGGAATTAACAAAAAGCTCTTCACTGCTTGGCTTTTCCTCTGAATCCAGGGTTTCTGTTACTGTTGTGGCGCAGCGGTTATTCAGGAAAGAAGGGGTTATGTTTGTTGTCGCAGTGGATGGGACCTGTCACGCTAGAACAGATGTGGAAAGCTAACTAGCACATCTGGTGGAGATTCAGCAGGGGCAGAGCAGATCTCGTGTCTGGCGTTGGGTGCTTTCTGTCCCACCAAAGGATGGAAAAATTGCAGAAGCATCCGCTGCCACCCCTATGGTTTGGGCTGCACGCTGCAGGGCTGCCACTCTCCACTGTCACTGAGCCCTTCAAACTGTGAAGCACAGTCAGAAATCTCCTTCTGATGTCCAGCAAACAAACACAGGGCCAGTACAGCCAAACAAGTTGCTAGCACTCCTCGTCTCCAACAGCTACCTCTGAGCAGCCAGATCAAAATCCCTTGTTTTGCTCCTCTCTCTCAATTACTTGGCAACACACCTGCCTCAAATCCCATGGATTTCCCCTGCCATGGCTTTTGATCAGCCCACCTTTCCAACAGAGAGTACGCTGTCCTACAAAACATAAGTATGCGAAGCAACAAAGAGATACCAAGAAAGCAAACAAAGGGAAGACTGACCATCTGGGGCAGGTCTCTCGTCTGGTAGGTGAACTCCAGCTGCTGGTTGGAAGGACCACTGCAGAGAATTATGGGCAAAATGTTTTCTGGAGGAATCACGTGTCCTGGAGACAAAAACAAGTAGCGAGAGTCAACATCACTGCTGTGTGCACAAACCCCACTAGGGGAACAGCTTTACCTGTGTGCGGTGAGGCGCACATTTGCCTAAGTCACTCATCTGTTCTGACTTCCACTCCCTGAGCCCCTGGGAAGACGGCACGCTGCCTGCTGACACTGGGCAAGCTCAAGAGTGGAAGGAACCCAGCACCCCTTTGCCGCCATGAAAGACGCCACGTTGCTCTGAGCGCTGACAAAACAGCACTGAAGGCCAACTGCAGCACGCAGGTCCCGCAGACATGGATTATGACCCCTCCCTGCCACCCCGGCACACTCACCGCAGGAGAACTCCACGACGCGTGCAGGGTCCACACCAGCACAGGACAGCAGCTGCTCTCGGAAATCAGCCACCTACGAACCACAAGCCGAAGAGAGGTAAAGCACCGGCGTCCCAAAAGACGCTACATCAGCAACGCTGCTGCTTGAGCACCAGTGCCGAGGGAGAGCTGGTCAGCTCTGGCCGGTGGGATGCTGGGGAGATGGGCTCCCTCCTTGATGAGCAAACTAAGGGCACAGCAGTGCTGAGCGCACAAGCCAGGGCTGGGAGCCCAGAGCACACAGAGAGAAAAGGGGCTCTATCAACCCTGCAAGGGCAGCCGCTGCCCAGCTGAGACCTCACCTACCCTGGCAGCCCCGGCACCGGCACGGCCGCCTGGCCCTGAACTCCGCAGCTGCCCACGCCCACCGCCACCTCCCCCAGGACAGGAGCAGCAGCGGCCTTGGCCAGCGCCCGGTCCCGAGGCCCTGCTCCCTTGCAAGGCCTGGCCAAGCTCCTGGCTCAGACCTTCGAGCTGGCCCAAGCAGAACAGGCAGCGCGAAGGGAAGGGAGCGTCCCCTTTCAACACCCGTGGTCCTGAGCCTTGCCATGGCCCCCCCTGCCTGGAACCACCCAGCCTCTTGGCCCAACGCGCCACAATTTCAGACTTCCCCAAGCGCAAAACACCATCAGCAGGACTCCCAAGCACGGCACAGACCACAGCTTGAGCTTGCAACTGCGCGATCTCTCCAAGTTGCAGCCTGAAAGGTTCCAAGTTGGAATGGTGGCCTTCCAAAAAGGAGCTCCTGCACTTCACACCCTCCTCCCCTCCCTTGTCGCAAGGGCAAAGAGGAAATTTCAGGACATTTGTGTCCAGGAACAGGATAAAAATAACTACCTGGGATATCTGACATATCCCACTGCATCTGTACAACACAAGCACACTGTCTCTTACATGCTAAAGCAACGGGAGAAGGATGATAAGCTGCCTGCCACCATAGCAAGACTGAAGCTTTGACCTTCCTGAAAGATCCCATACGGGATGGTCCCTGTGAGATCTCTGTCCCTTTAGAAGGTCAGATGGTTTTACGAGGTCCTCAGACTGCTACCCATGCTAGTTCCAGCCCACCACGAGCTCAGCCTCAGCTTGTATTGTCTTGAAGACAAGAAAGACTGACAAGGGCAATCCTGCCCTTACCTACAACTTTCTGCATGAACAGGCAATGCAATGGCTCATGCAGGGAAGCTGTACCACGGAGACAAAAGGGCAGGTAGGAGAGGCCTTTTCCCACACATGCCATGGGAAGTGAGAAGAAGAGCACACCCCAGGGAGGCCAAGCTGCCCTCTTCCCATGCCTGCTTGCAGATAGCACCAGAGGCCTCCCGAGAGCTCAGCAGCGCATCCTTATCCCCTCACCGGCTGCATGGTGCCCCCAGCAATGATTACAGCACGGCATTCTTCCACCACCTTGGCAAAATGGACAGCTGGATTCAGCAAGAGGAATTTGAGGCTGCTCTGACCAACCGTGCCTGGGAAAAGGAGAGAGACAGCATCAGGAACTAGCTGTGACACACACTCAGGGATATGAGAGATTCCTCCTCCTGCCCTGGGTACCCTGCCCAGTCCCCACCTCTCAAAACAAGGGCTTGCTATTGAATGCTGCCAGGGGCAGCAATAGATGGTGCCAGCCTGGAAGTTACCTGGTGCTTCCTAATCTTCCTGGAGCTGTGGAAGAGGTGCAACAAATCACAAGACAAAAATGGACATCCAAAGTGGAAGCAGAGCTCTGCAAACCCTGGCCCCAATGCCCTAGGTTAAGAATTCCTTTGGGTGCATGAGAGTTCTCACACAGAACGAGCCTGCTAGCCTGCATCAGGAATCACAAAATCATAGAATAATTTGGGTTGGAAGGGACCTTCGAAGGTCATCTAGTCCAGCCCCCTGCCATGAGCAGGGACATCTTCAACTAGATCAGGTTGCTCAGAGCCCCGTCCAGCCCGGCCTTGAATGTCTCCAGGGATGGGGCATCTACCACCTCTCTGGGAAACCTGGGCCAGTGTTTCACCACCCTCATTGTAAAACATTTCTTCCTCATGTCTAGCCTGAATCTCTTTTAGTTTAAAACCATTACCCCTTGTCCTATCGCACCAGGCCCTGCTAAAAAGTCTGTCCCCATCTTTCTTATAGGCCCCTTTTAAGCACTGAAAGGCCACAATAAGGTCTCCTTGGAGCCTTCTCTTCTCCAGGCTGAACAACCCAGGCTCTCTCAGCCTGTCCTCACAGCAGAGCTGTTCCAGCCCTCTGATCATTTTTCTGGCTTCCTCTAGATCCTCTCAAGCACAGGGGTGTTCCAGCAAGGCTGGAGGCTCCCCCCAGGCCCAGGATCTCCTTCCTCGCTGCCAGTGATGTGCCCCGCTTGCAACTCTCGCCACCTCTCCCCAGCTGGCCCCTTGCAGTACCTTGCCTGTTGAGAATGACTCGGCCATCTTGGTTTGCATTCGTGAGGGCTGCGAGAAATCCTTCGATCTGCATCAGTGGAGAGGCAGCTCGGGGCTGGTCGCTCTCAGCCTCCACGGGAGGGCTCTGCAGAGTCCCTGCCGGCCAGAAGAGACAAGGAGAGGCAGGCAACTTAGGCCACATTTCTGAAGACAGGGACTAAGCACAAAATATAGAAGGGTCCTTCCTACAGGAAACTGATACCTGGTGTGCATACGCAGGCACAGAACAAAGACCCAAGAGAGCAGAAAACACAAATTTTGTCTCACTGCTAGGAAAAAATAATCTGGCTTTTGTAGCTGGCATCACTAAACAGAGCTACCCACGGTAGCTCAGGTCCCAGAGCCAACAGGTCATAGCAGGGCAAAGCTTGAGTGCATGCAGCGTAAACATGGAATCGCATCATTCAGCTTGGAAGGGACCTCAGGAGATCTTCTAATTATATGTACGGTTGCCTAGGTCATCTAGTCAGATACATGAAAACACCTGCACAGGACAGCTTCTGCAGTCTATTGCTCTTCAAATCTGCCTCGCCTTTCCTCATGCAGACAGATGCAGGTTTCACATCCTCACTTTGTCTGTAGATGCACAAGTGGAGGATCTCTGAACTCACCCTCTTTATTAGATCCCTGCTGGAGTGTCAGAAGAAAGTTCTGCAAACCACCCAACTTCTGGTTCTCCTTGTTGGTCTTCACAGCTGTGTCAGGGCTTCCATATCGCTCCACAAACCCAAAAAGCTGCCAAGCAAAATCCAGTAAGATTAAGATTACCAACAGCAGGAATTAGACAAGATAAAACCAGGTTTCTGGCCTGCCACAGATAAAGGTCCTCAGTAACCGTGTTCACAAACAAGCCCAATCAGTATCTGTCAGCCCAGAGCAACCCCTATGTTCCTTCACTCACTGAATCAAAATCAAAACAAGTTTCTGATGCTTTTTTCCCTAGTACAGCCTACCAGGCTGCTGAGTTTGAAGCCAAGCAGCACAGAATTAGCACCCATTGGAATACTGTGGTACACCATGTTGTATGTTTCTTTGCTATGTAAGCTAAAGGCAACCTGCCCATACAGTGCTTTTTGCAGGAACCACTTTGTTTGCAGAGCAGAGTGGAGAAGACAGGCTTCCACCCCAGTTGCTGCATCTTCCACTTCAAACTCAATGTGTGAAACAGCGTTTGAACGCTGTTGATCACAAAGTCACAGGGGCAGTACCTTCCTACTGATGAGGCTCTTCTCGCAGTAACGCTGAACCTGTTGGAAGAAGAGAGAAAAAAAAAGGAACTGGCATTCAGCATCCCTTCTCCCATCCTGCTGCCCTGGATCCCTGTCCCACTGGGATATCACTTGCTGCTCTTGCTGTGCTCTTGGGGAGGAGCGGACAGTTCTTCACGAGTGTTGCCGCCCAGACAACAGTTTATTACACAGGCCTTGCTGCCAGAGAGGAAATGCCTTGCGTTAAGGTGCTGTGTTCGGGGGTTCAAGGGGTGGGTCAGGTTATTGGAGCAGTGTAGTTTCTTCACCCTCAGCCCTTACAGTTTAGCTTTGCCTACAGGCAGCCTCTGCACTCATACACGTTTAATTGCTTGCTCCCCTCTACCCCAGGACCATCTATCCAGATTTAATGCACTGTTATCCAAACAGCAGCAGAGAGATCTATACATTAGGGAGAATCTGCTAGAAAGCAGATCCCACCATGTGGGCCTTGGCTCTACTTCCAGCTCTCACACACGCATCCTGATAACCTTGAAAAAGTCACCACCGCCTGTGCCCTAGCAGATGACAACATTTGCATTACCTTGAAGAGATTGATATTGTCAACCTGGCTCTGAAACAGAAAGTCATTGATGGATTTCAGCAGTGTCCCTGAAAGAAAGTGGGGGAAGGAGAATAAAAATTATTAGCTGCTGGGCCTGCAGCCTCTTACTGCCCACCTCTGAGTCCCTGACTGATGGCTGCATAACCCAGGTGTTCACCTCAGTCTTACCTGTTTGGGAAACTGCCTGACAGTTAGGATTTTGGTTCACATTACCTGGAAAACACAAAACCAATTCAAGGAATGGGTCTGTCTTAAAAACGAAGTGAGAGATTAACAACTGAGCCAAAAGGGACACCACATCAGGACAAAACCCAAGAAACAACTGTACATCTGCAAAGTGTAGCCACACAGACAAAACATCAGCTCCTGCTCAGTTCTCATTCCCCCTGTAAAGCAGCCCTACATTGCAGGACAAGCGTGCTGCTGCATCCTAAGAAACACCACCTACATTCCTTCTGTAGCAGGAGGCAGCAGGTAGGGCGGGCGCATACAAATGCTCACACGTGACAGAGTCATCACGCTGCACAGACGAAGGGACAGGGACTGCGATGCATCCCTCACCCCTCCTCAGTGCAGCAGCGGGGAGCTGGGAGGCGTGTAGGCTGCCAGACAACGGGGAAGAGGGGAAAAGCTGAGCTCAGCTCCACGCCCAGACCCCGACAGCCAGAACAGGATGACTTGCTGCCACTCGCTGTGTTCTGTGTCCTGGTGTTTAACGCCCACCTCACGTCTCACTCTTGCAGCCTCAATCGTGAAGCTGTACACAGGCTGCATCTTTCTGATGAAAGCACTTAAGTGAGTGTGTGGAAGAGAAGACTGGCAGGAACGGGGCGGGAAGAGAAGTAAACATTTGAGAGAAGGGCAGAGAGCACCACCAGGCCTCTGCCCCCAAGAGCTGCATTTCCCTTGGCCAAGGAGGAAGCTCCTTATGAACTTATGACAGGCTCTTCTCCAGGCATGCTGTGTTCTCACAAACAGAGCATTAGAGGAAAGGAGCCCTGCAAATGCCAGTGGATCTAAAAATCACAGCAAAATAGTATTTTTTCACAAAGGAAAGGGACTGCTCAAGGAAGACTCATTCTGCAGAGGCATACCTGATACAGCTAGAGGCCATGCCACCAGATGACCCAGGAGATCTATTCTGTGCAGCTCTTGTGCTGTCCTGATCACTGTCACACATCCGCTGTATTCCTCACTTAGCACCCTACCTTGTCCCCACTCTAACCACATCAGAAGACCCCACAGAAACAGAGGGAAACTGCCGCTACCAACTTACGATGTCATCTGCTGCTCCTCAGCTAATGAAACAAAGAGAGTGGTTCATGAAGATACCAGTCAACATCCCCATGCTACAAAACAGCCTGCGAAATAAAATTACTGGCATCTGAACCTATACATGAGCAACATCTCCCCACAGATTCTGCAGAGAAGGAAGGAGGACAGTGCCCTGAGGAAGCACCAACTAGCTCAGAGTCTATCAGCATCCCTGGAGATGGAATAGGTTTGCTTACCTCCCAGCATGGCCACAAACCGCTCCAACAAATACAGGATCTGCTTAATGTACATCAGGTTCTTTGCCTTCAAACGTTTCCTATGAAAAATGAGACAGGCATTAGGCCCCAAAGCATCTTCAGGGAGTAACTCACAGCAGCTGAGCTGCAGAGACAAGCACCTGAATTCTCCAGGTGGGAACCAGGAATGATTTCTCTCAGGCTCACTCTCCCTATTAGTAACAGAGCACAGACCCCTGCATATCCTGCCCAAGGTCATGCCAAAGTACTCACCTCTGCACGCCACACTGTTCCTACCATCGCCTTTCTCCTCACACATTAATTAGTTTGTTTATTACAATGGCAGTGACATCTCAAGTCCCTGTCGCAATAATGCTCCACAAATTCAAAGTTATTAGCATTGATCACAATAATCAATCACTGCAGGGATGAAAAGATGCAAGATTTGGCCTGAGCCAAAAATCATTTCCTCTGCAGACCTTACTGCCTCTGCTATAATGCCAGTCAGCACATGAAAGAGTAAGGTTCAGGAGAGACATGAAAGACTGAATCTTTCAAAACTCTGCATCACAAAGCAGGAGCGATTAGAGGGAGATATTGGAAAAGGAACAGAAATATAAGGGAAAAACAGAATCCTCAGGGTATCCCCCTTCTCACTGCTTAATACCAGCCCCAAGAGTCTGACTTAGATCTAGATAGAGATAACGAAGCAATTGGATTTTCATCTGCAGAAGTATTAATGCAAATAACATTCCACCAGGGAAAAGCAAGAAATGCTCTGCAGGCATGAGACAAGCCTGCGCTTCCAGCCACTGCTGTGCTATTTTCCCCCGAGATCCTCACCTGTATCGCTCCATGTACTGCAACAACTGGGAGTGGGCACAGCACAGCTACATGAAGGAAAAAAGGAGCTATTACTAGGCGGAAGTCAAGAAAGGGCGGCCTGCTGGGTGCAGGGCTTGCTCACGATTATCAGGCCAGGCTACGACCCACCTGAGAGCCGCTGACCTCCGCGCTGTGGATACAGGTGATGGTGTCTATGAGGTTGTGGGCCTCATCGATGATTACAACCTGGTCCTTCAGCTTGATCCCAGCAGCGCTCCTGGTAGGTTCATGCAAGAGCATCTGATAGGGCAGCACCACCAGCTACAGAGGAAGCACACACTGCCCTGATTCTGGCTCTCATCCTTACAAACCGAGGGTGCTCCCCAAGCACTCCTTAAAGGCCCAAGTCAGGTGGCCTTGCAGAGTTCAGTCAAGTTACCTACTCTTATTACGGGAAAAAAGACAGGAGCACATGCTTGAGAGGGGCACTGGGATGCAAGCTAAAGAGAAATGTTTATGCTACAAATGCATACTGGCTCAGGTTACCCTCCAGATCTCTTCTGAGGCACTGAAAGCATGTCTTCTGACAGAGAACCAAGCAAGGAAGAGCAGTGGCAAGAGCAAAGATTATGCCCACATGCCAGTATTGCCTTGCAGTTACTGAGCCTTTCAAGTGTTTCAGAATGCTGAGACCTACTTAAAGCCTCCCTATTAATTTCAAATTGGTATTCTCATTTTCTTTTGCTTTCTCAGCAAAACTACAGCTGACAGAAACACAGGCTGTTTACAAACTCCCACAATATTGAGTAACAGTACTAGGGTGAGCAGGCAATTGGTTTATTCTTAGAGGCCCTGTCATTCATTCCACTAAAAGCATGTACACCTTACCTGAGCAGCAGGAATGGCGTATCGACTCCCATAATATGGGCAGGCTTTGGTCTCCCTTCCCAAAGACACCAACTGCTCAATATCTTTCACTTCCACTAGAACTTCATCACGGAGAAACTGCATTTGCTCATAGGAATAAAAGGGGCACACAGTGCGACTCACACGCCTCTTCTTTCCTTCCGTCTCTTCATCACTCTTCTTTTCTAACAGCAGAAATCAAAAGCCAGCTATGAGGAACAACACAATAGTCTAAAACAACACCTTCGCAGAACCTCTTAGATTTCAAAGCAGGCTTTGTCATGTGTGTTTTTGACCTACCATCTATTTAAAGATTATTCAGCAGTAACATTTCCATCTCCACAGTGGACGCTACTCTTGCCAGTTAAGATTTAGCCACGTGACATTTTCCAACATTTCTAGTACTGAACTAAAGACAAGCATTCTTCCATTGCTGAAGTCCCAACCAACTTAGGGCACTCATACATATACACACAGACCTCAGCATCCTAGCCTGGAGAACAAGAAAAGTCAAAACACTAAGGATCTCTAGCTCTGCTCCTCCAACCTGCCATTTTCAAGCTCCTACCAAGACAGTCTTGCTGGAGAGAGAACTGACTGGCAGATCACACTGTCTCCAGAGTCTCATACCAGCTTTTTCAGCCACTGCTTCCCCAGGCTGCAAGTGTTCCTACCGTGTTTGTTCTTTTGCATCTCCATGCAGCGGTCATTGATGAGCTGGAGAGCCCCCAAGCGTCGCACCTCCTCATTCACACACAGGTTCTTGGACATGCAAAAGAGGAAGCGTTAGGGGGTCATCAAGCACCGAGTGCCCCCTCTGCACCCTTCGCTGTAAAATAAAAGATTTCTTTAAAGCAGGCCTGATTCCAAAATGGAAAAAGGAAAAGGAAAAGTCTATCGGTCAGACACTGCACATATTAACTGCTATAAATATGCTCAAAACCCATAAAAATTTAGCAAGGAGAAAAAAAATGAGGTGTACTGAGATGGCTCACAGCTACACAGCAGCTTCTAAAAAATACTGCCAGAAGTAATACCAAGAGGAGCGCCTTCCCAGCGACTCACACATCTGCAATATTCCACATCAGAAAAGGTAAAACAGATTTTTGCATCTCCATCAAAGGGTAAATGGCCAAAGCACAGCTCACAGAAAAATGTGCATCACATAGGTCTGTGTCACGGCCCTTGACAGCTTTAGTTTTCCAATGGGAGATTCAGTCAATTCCTGAGATGCCTTCTGTGGCGTCACATCCACACGCCTCCTCGGAAGGTCTCTCACATCAAGTTAACGTGCACTCTGGGTCCCTTGCGAACAATTCCACATACCTGCCTGGATCCCAAGGAGACCAGACGGGTGTCTTTGCCAAAAGGACTTTTTTGCACCTCACGCACAAACTGAGACAGCTGGGAGTGAGTGCGGCTGCAGTAGTAAATCTGCAATGAGGAAGCACAAAGGGAAGACAGGGAGAACATGGAAGCCACTCCCCTGCCTACAACCAATCCTGCAAGGACACGGCCAAGCACCTCAACAAGGTACATCTTGCTCAAACCTTCAAAAACGCAAGGGAAGGCACATGGTTGAGTGTCAACTTATAACTGTTGAGGCCAACAGCCTTATGTTTCTTTCTCCTGTGCATTTGCCCGTGTTTCCATTTAATTTTGCAAGGTCCCTATAAAAATAGGGACTCACCATCGGAGAGTAATAAAAAGCTGTTTATTGCGGCGTGTTCTTACAGCGAGTCACAGCAAAAATTCAGCAGCGATTGCAGGGCAAGCTGCCTAAGCAGCCAGTGTGGTCCAGAAGGAGATGAGCACAGCAAAACTGGTCACTATCATCAACAAACTTGGCAGTTCTTGGCTGCTAGTTCCTAAATCCTTCTGAATCGATGACCCTGGGAAGGGCGCAAAGAAGCCATAATTCTGCTCACTCCTATGCTGTTCTATGTGTTGGCACTATTTACTTTCCTCATCTCACCTTAGTCACATGCTCCTCTTCCAAATCATCATCGTCATCTTCTTCCAGCCTAAGAAAAGAGAAAGCTCAAACAGTTTCCTTTCAGCAGATCATTGACAGTTAGAATCAAATGATGCTCTAATACAAGAAACAGGTCTCAAGAGAGATGGTTATGTCATCTCAAGAAGAGCCTCACATCTAAACTCAGAAGGTAGAAGAAAAATCAAGTTTTTAAGAATAGTGTACATGTGCACAATCAGCTCAAGCCTTGCTCTTTAAAAGAAAAATGTCTATAGGGCTGTGTCTTTAGCAACGTCAAGCATATTTTTTTCTTTCAAATCTGGGGCTTCTAAGCCCCGGGCATAAGCTAATCAGTTCTATATTATTCTTTGGTAAGCTTATTTATTTTTGTGAAACTTTCCCTTTAGAGACAATTTACCACCCTCAAGCTATTGCATAAAGAGAAGCTTCAGGAAGATATTTAGCTGCCATAGAGTTCCTCAAAGGCAACAGCAGTTCAACGTTTGATAAGCTACATAAAACGAAGTAGTTAACGTGTTTCGCAATTTTTAAGGCAGGAAGATCTGTCTAGATACTCATTAGTAAATTTGTATTTAAAATGTATTTGACTTTTCATGCCTATGTATGGCTTCTGGCTTTCTGCATAAAGCAGAGTGAAAAATGTGCATGGGGTTTTCACATCGAAGCTCGGTCGTTAGAAATCTGAACATCTCTCCCGTTAGAGTACCAAGAGACGCCAGTGTTAGTGTGCAGGACTGATAACTTCCTCCAAAGCCTTGAGTTCCATTTTGGTTTTCTAATGCGAGGAACTTGATCTCAAGTTATTCACTCAGCATCCAGAGGCATTCTTTGGGAAATTGGGCATGGATAAAGGCAGGACATTGCCACACATTTTAAGAAAAATGCACTTTGTCAGAAAACACTTCAGGTCAACTCTGATCAGTCTAAAAGACCTTAAAAAAAACCAGCAAACAAATCCCCAGAACAACCACTACCTTACACAGCCTGAATAGGGGAGAAACTTCAGATCTGCACAACCACATATAAAATCCCTTTAATTAATGCAAGTCAAAAATTATACAGAAAACATTTTCATGGCGTGGAACTCCCTGTCCTTACCCAGATACCGTTTTCTTTTCTTCGTCACTCTCATATTCAGCAAGAATCAGCTCCTCCTCATCGTGGTCCAGCTGCTCTAGACCATCCACTCCAGCTCCCTCTGAAAGAACCTCCTTGCTGAGCTGAAGAAGGCGCTTTGCCTCATCCTCCTCAGACCTCTGAAAGGAACACATGACCACGTAGTTTCTCTTACAGAAAGAGAGGCAGCACGCAGACAGGTGAGAAGACAGCACAGACCCTCCCCAGTGACACAGGGAATGGCGTGTGGGGTAGACCCCCGGCAGGACAAGCAAATGCACCAAGGTGTCTGAAGCTGTTCAGCCCCACAGCTGCTACCGACAACCAAAGACTTGCTGACACACACTTGTGAAGAGGGAAACATGAAAAAGTCTTCTATGCGAAAAGGTCTACTGAACTCCTAGATCCTGAAATGACAATATTAATGTAATCCAGTATTAGTTGCTTAAAGCGGCCCACAAAAGATGACTGACAAAAAAAAAGTGTGTGTGAAAAAACCCAACCAAGCAAACATATAAGGACACAATCAAATATTCCATCCACATTTAACTCAAGGCTAGGATCAACTCAGGACCTGTTTCAGAATGCAGAGCACAAGATTTCTCTTGCCCTTTTTTCTCTGGTTATGTGGTTCTTATTCTAATATAGGTCTACCTCTCTGCAGATACGTCATTAAACTGCTGAAGAACAGTGTTCTGACTTATTTTGTGTTCTGGTAAAGATCAGCTTGTTTTTCCAGTCCGAAAAAAAAGTATCTTTCAACTTCAATGAGCATTCTTTTATCATGGGATTATGAAGAAAAGCAGTTAGCAAGCACTACAGAGGAGATGAATCAGTTGCTTTTCCAAATCTCTGTAACATTTCTCTCATCAGCTTTCTTGTTTGTTTTGCTTTTTCTTTTTTTATCATGCTTCTCATGTCATGCTCTTCATCCTCTTTTAAGAGACAAAAGTTCTTTGTTCTGCTTGGTTTTGATTTGCTGTTCACCTCTGAGCCTTCACTATTTTTGCCATATTCTCTTCTACCGGAGTTGACCAAAACAAGACACTTTACACTAAAAACCAATAGCCTGGCGGCACAGCAAATCTGCCTGTTTGGCGACCTGAGGTGGCTATTCCTGGGAAGTTTGGCTCATACCATCGAAAAGCTCTTAGAGTCAGAAGTACTGAAGCCAGTTCACCCATCTAAACGGCAGGAATATCTATCTGTGAACTTGTTATGTGTGGAAAAGAGACATGTCTGAACAACAAAATCATGTTTGCTATGAAAGTAAATTAATACAATCGTTCCCTAGCGGTGGGCAAAGTACAACCAAAGCCTGACCTGGCTTTTTTGAGGGGTCTTCCGTTCCCATTATCTTAAATTTAATCATAGTTCTACAGGTTTTAGTCCAGAAGTACAGAGTGTTCACAAATGCTCATTAAACAGAGAACTTTAAAATAAAAATAATCAAAGTATGAAACCTTTTAAAATAAAAGCAGAGGGACAGAAGGTCATCAGAACACACGCCTCTTCTATCCACACACAAGTGGTGTCACAGGAAATTGTCTATGCACAAATTGTTTTTCACATCTGTACTTTAAAAAGAAAAACTATCAAAAAATTTTGGATGGCCCATTCCAGCAACCTAATACAAAGAACTCCCCAAACAGATAGATTGGAAAATTCAAAGTGAAGTCGCAGATATAAACGAGTATGAACTCTCAAGATAACCAAAACAGAAAGTTCTAATCTCTGTGGAATAACTTACTTTTCTCTTTGCTGCATATTTTAACTGCACATTATGGCGAATTTTCTCAAGACGATCTTCTCGCTTTTTTCTCTTGATCTGCTCTTCCTAAAATAAATGGAAAGCGAAGAAAGGATGAAGTGTATTTAGTCCTTAAACCTCGGGTATAATTACTTTCCAAATTCCTGAGTATAGATAAAAATTAACTCTGAAACCAAATTGTCTGTACACAATCCCTTTCTCCTAGAGTGCACACCTGTTGTATGTTATGACGTTCAGAGCGGTATAGTTTCCTGTCTTATGCAACCTGAATGGCAATGCTCCACCCCTCATAACTGAAACAAAGTCCTGTGGAAGACGAAGCCCTCCCTCACAGTGCACCTCACTTTTTTTTCCAGCCACCACCCAGGCTATCAGCCTTTCTTATCCTCACACCTTGTTGCTTTACTCATCCTCTACATTATGCTAGATATAAGGAAGAAATGTTTTACAGTGAGGGTGGTGAAACACTGTCCCAGGTTTCCCAGAGAGGTGGTAGATGCCCCATCCCTGGAGACATTCAAGTCTGGGCTGGATGGGGCTCTGAGCAACCTGATCTAGTTGAAGATGTCCCTGCTCATGGCAGGGGGTTGGACTGGATGAGCTTTGAAGGTCCCTTCCAACCCAAGCTGTTCTGTGATTCTACAATCAGCATTTCTCAACCTTTAGCCTCTCCACCATGTCCCGCTCTTCTTTCTTCTGCACAAAGGCCGTCACCCAGTCAGGTTCCCCAGCAGTGTCCCTGCTGTCTGGGCACCCTGGCTCAGCCCGCGTCAGCCGCTTCGTCCCCTCCTGCCCGCTCTCCTCGGATGCCAGGAGTCGCGCCTCCTCCTGTTGCTTCTTCTCCTCGAAGTCTCGGAGCCAGGACAGGGCCCCGCAGATGAGGCTCAGTGACTTCCCCTGACGTAGAAAACAGACAAGATGAGGCTCCCGTGGTGGAGCAATGATGGCACACACACACACACCCCGCCGCCCCACACACTCTGTGACAGCCCCAGGCCCGGCCCCTCTCCCCGGGTACCACCGTTGATAACAGGGACAAAAATCTTTTAGGCATAATGTAGCAAGACTAGGCATAATGTAACAGAAACCCAATAGAGAAACAACAGCTCTACAGAGACTGGTCATGAGGCAAAGTGGGGATGTCCTTGGTGTGCAAGCCGGGAAAGCGGAATGTTCCACTTAAATGAAGAAAGAGATACTTGACTTTTGCTGAGTAGCAGCACAAAATGACAATATACACGATCAAGGAATGAGGTCAAGAAGACGACACCGCGGGGGGCACCAGGCTGCCAAGACACCAGGGACCACTAGAGACCCCTGATTAAGACTCGAATACCAAAGACGGACATCCGGCAAAGGGCGCGGTTATATATACATTTTATGTTTAATGTATTAGCTAAGCGGTAGAAATAAATGAGCATGCAACAGGGGTATGTAATAAATACCCAGAAGTGCGACTCATGCGCACGCTCGATGAGAGGAACGACCCCCCGAGCGCCGGGCGCGCTGCAGTAACAGTGCTGGTTTTTAACACTTTCTAAACAGCGTTAAGGAGCCTTTTTTGCCGACTTTTCGGTGTCACCGCCCCTGCCCACCCTGCTCCCCCCGGGTGGCGGCTCCTGCCCGCCGCCCCGCCTCACCGTGCCCGTGGGGCTCTCGAAGATCCCGACCCGCCCGGCCTCCAGCGCGCCGTACAGCGCCGCCATGAACCGCTCCTGGATCGGGTACGGGGCGTAGGGGAACGGGAACCGGCGGCCCCCGCCTGGGCCCGGCGCTGCGCCGCCCGCCGCCTGCGGGCACACGGAC
>VWYH01003949.1:591013-604643 GCA_013399365.1 Pampusana beccarii | reverse complement strand
CTGTCCATCCCGCCCGCCGCCGCCGCCGCCGCCGCGCTGCTTCGAACCGGAGACGCGCCGCCCCCTTCCCGTGACGCTCCGGTGGCGGCCGGAAGGCCCGGGCCAGCCCCGGGGCGGGCGGAGCCGGGGAGCTTGGTCGCGGAGGGGCGGCGGGAGGGCGGAGCAGTGCAGCCGCAGGGTCCGGCATCGCCGCGACACCGGGGGCGACTTGGGCTGTCCTGGCCTCACAGCCCTGATGAACCCCCGGTTCCGCCAGCCGCTTGTCGCTATAGGTGCTGCTGCTCCCTCTGGTAGCGCCCCGTGCCTTTCCCTATACATTCCATAGAATTACAGAATCAGTTTGGCTGGAAGAGGCGCTCAAGATCAGCGAGTCCAACCATTAACCCAACACTGGCACTAAACCGTGTCCCTAAGAACCTCATCTACACATCTCTTAAAACACCCCCAGGGATGGTGGCTCCACCACTTCCCCGGGCAGCCTGTTCCAACGCCTGACAACCCTTTCTTTCCGTGAAGAAGTTATTCCTAATATCCTATTCCTCCTGCTGCCAGCAAAGCACCAGAGCCGCTGCAGAGCTGGGCACGGGTGCCATGGAGGGCCCACAGCCCTGTGACGGACACCTGCTTATCAACCCCAGGCTTAGAGAAAAGAAAAGCATCTCGGAGAACAATGTGGGAGCGAGCTCTCGTCCTCCCCTTTCTGGTCAGATTGCCCTTCACAAGCTCTTCACCGCACCAAACTCAGCCTGGGGCCAACCCCCGTTACACAATTTCACTCCCATCACACACAAGGACAGAAAAGTGGGTCATACAGAGAAAAAAATGGGTTTATTTAGGATGGAAACACAGAACTAGTAATAAAACATAGCAATATGGAGGTTTATGAAATATACAGTCATTAGCGTAGTAATAAATGCAAATATAATAACGCCTAACTGCTAAGGCTGAGTTTTATATGTTAATACTTTACAAACAATAGTGAGCTAAAGAAGAGTACTCTATCATAAAAAGGACTACAAAACTGCAAACGGTCTGTGGACTACCAGTAGGAACTCACCATGTACCAGTTCTGACGAGGACATCTGTTGGGGGAATATTTTTTTGGTTAAATAAGGTAAGGCCACATTTTTGCCCCTGTTGGTGACCCTGGTTGGAAAGTGTATCAAACCAGCAAGGACAAAGTTGGGAGAAGCTGCCACAGACTAGTAATGGGCAGAGTTCCAACTGGAAATGCTTGCACATCTGTATTTTGTGGGAACTGCCGCGACAGTTTTGCGTTATTCATATCAACCAGGCTTTGCGTGTGGAAGTAGGTATTCACTGTCCCGTGTGAGATTTGGAAAAGAGGAAGAAAAGACAAATAGATTCAGGCTCAGCCCAGAGTCTCAGGCTCAAAAGATCTGGAAGCACCTTTTCAAACACTGGGTAAACTTATTACATTCATGAAAAAACATATAATAGTTTGGGTTAGAAAGGACCTTTGAAGGCCATCTAATCCAATCCCCCTGCCATAAGCAGGGACATCTTCAACTAGATCAGGCTGCTCAGAGCCCCGTCCGGCCCGGCCTTGAATGTCTCCAGGGATGGGGCATCTACCACCTCTCTGGGAAACCTGGGACAGTGTTTCACCACCCTCATTGTAAAAGATTTCTTCCACGTGTCTAGCCTGAATCTCCCCTCCTTTAGTTTAGAACTGTTACCCTTTGGCCTATCAGGACAACGGAATAAAAGTTTTAAATAGGGAAGGTAACAAAAAGAGAGTTTCTAAGACACAACTACAGTGTCTAACAAGCCAGAGTTCAGAGTCAGAACCAACCTGGAACTTTCTATTTTGATCTTTACTTCAGCTGGGAAGTTATTTTGCAAGCCTGATTCTCCCAGTTGTTATTCTACCACATATTCACAATCCCCAATTTACCCAGAAGCTCAATGAAGTCACACAGGTGTGGGTCATTCTTTTCAGTTGCCAGTTTGTGCAGCTCTAGCAGTGACTAGTTCACGTTCTTCTCCAGGTGCAGGGCACGCTCCATTGCAGTCAGGCCATCCTCCCGTTCCTCAGGCTGCCAGCACTCTTCCTAAACCACCAGCGCTCAGCTCCAAGGACTAACTCCCTGCTACCAGACCTCCTAAAGGTTTTTGTGCCCCTGGGGTCAAGCACCCACCCCTGACACCAGTTACCACATCTCCAGTCAGTCTCTTCCCACCGTGGTTCTCATCACCCACCTTCTTCACGTGACCCCCCCCAAACATCGCTTTTGTTCCTGCTCCCATCACCCCCTCCACCCCTACGGCAGAAGCGAGCGTGAAGTGAGTGTTCTCCTACCCACCGTACACTTATAAGGTTTGTCGGCCACGTGGATTTTCAAATGCACTTGAAGCGTCGAGCTTTTCCGGAAGCTTTTCCCACACTCGCCGCACTCGTGGGGCTTGGCTCCTGCATGGATCCTCAGGTGGGCACCGAGGGCCGAGCTGTGCCTGAATGTTTTGCCGCACTCCTCGCACTTGTAGGGTCTCTCCCCGCGGTGGATCCTCAGGTGCACGTTGAGAGCCGAGCTCCGGCGGAAGCTGTCCCCGCACTCCACGCAGATGTGGGGCCGCTCCTCGGCGTGCGTGGTCTGGTGCTTGGCCAGCGTGGAGCGGTCGCTGCACCTCCGGCCGCACTCGGCGCACTGGTAAGGGTTGGGCAGGAGGTCACCGTGGCACACGGGCAAGGCCTTTCCCCCGTGGATCCGGCGGTGCGTGGTGAGCGCCGAGCTCTGGCTAAAGCCTTTCCCGCACACGGGGCACTTGTAGGGCTTCTCGCCCGTGTGTGTTCGCATGTGGGTCACCAGCGAGGAGCTCTGCCGGAAGGTTTTCCTGCACTCGGCGCACTCGTATGGTTTCTCTCCCGTGTGGATCCTCTGATGCCGAATGATGGCCGAGCTGTCTCGGAAACACTTCCCGCATTCCTGGCACACGTGGGGCTTCTCTCCGGTGTGGACTCTCCGGTGTATGATCAGGGAGGAGCGGTCACTGAAGCTTTTCTCACACCGGGGGCAATGGAAGGGTTTCTCACCCTTGTGGCTTCGCTGGTGGACGATGAGATGCGAGTTCTGGCTGAAGCTCTTCCCGCATTCGTTGCACTGGTAGTGTCTCTCTCCCGTGTGGGTCCGCTGGTGCCTGATCACGTTGGACCTCTGGCTGAAGGTCTTCTCGCACTCGGTGCACTGGTAGGGCTTCTCACCAGTGTGGATCCGCTGGTGTTTGATCAGGTCTGAGTTGCGGGTGAAACTCTTCCCACACTCGGAGCAGCTGAAGGGTTTCTCTGCCAGGTGGATCCTCTGGTGCTGGCTCAGGTATGAGCTCCGGCTGAAGTTCTTCCCACACTCGGGACACTCATAGGTTTTCTCTCCCACCTGCTGAATCCAAATGGTGCCGTTCCCACACAAGGGTGGGTCTGGCTTGTCCCCAGAAAGGATCACCTTGCCGATGGGGGCTCTACCACTGTCCTCACACTCCCAGACTTCCATCCCATGGGGAGTTATTGTTCCCTTTCTCTTTCCAAAAAATGTCTCCACCTCATTTTCTGTCTCCAGCTCCTGTTTGCGGTCCTGTCTTTGATCGGCCTCCTGGAGGATATCTCCTGTGAGCTTTCTGGAGGTGAACAGATGCAGTTCAGCTCTCACAGGACTTGCCTGATGAATCTTTCCCTTCTGTGTGTCACCCATGGTCCTGTCACCTGCTGGAGTGAACAGAGGAACTAGCAATGAATAAACACCCCTTTGCTTCTCTGAGGGAGAAGCCCAAACAGGGCAACCACAGAGACCTGCTGCACGTCCACCACCATTAGCTAACAGCGCAGGAGCCAGCCCTTTGGTATCTTCTCTGAGTGAGGGCAAAGAGACTGAGGAGCACAGGAAGGGAGCGCGACCCGAGGATGGGCAGCCACAGTGGCAAAGAGGGTCCTCTGTCATACAGTTACAGCCCTAAAGGACAAAACCTGTCACTTGCTTCTCCTCAAAGTTCCCACGTCTAGCGAGGTCAGGGGAATATCATCCCCACTGTCCTCAACAACCCCGCCGTAGCTACGTCTCCTCCCACTGCCCATGAATCACTGCCTTTCTTCCAGCTATCCTGTGCTTAATCAAAGAAGTAAGCAGCCAATGACACAGGAACATCCACTCTGCCAAGCAGACTATTTTCTTTCTTCTTTCCAGTCATAGCCCTTTTCCTTAAAAAGAAAGCCCTACATATGCTGCAGCATCTGTATCTAGATAGATTTTGTCTACAGAACAGATAGGCAAGCGAGTGGAATGACAAACTGTTTTATTAATCAAGCATGGGAATGAACATTTAGACTGAAACATATAGAGGCTCCTGTTTTTTTATTATTTATAGTCATATGGAAAACACACCTCAGAAATGGATCCTGGCAGGTGAGGTAAGCCAATTAGCTGGATGGCACCGCTTATAGAGTTAACATCATCCTCTTACATGTGGGAGCTCCAAATATGAGATGAATTCAGTGGGATAAACCCCTCAGGTTTTGTTTCGGGTGAGCTGCTGATTTTGGAAGACAACACCACACAGGTTATACTGATTTCCAAAGTTTTACAATACTCAGGGTTGAGAAACATTTGTAATACAAATAAAGGTATAGCACTGGCCCAAGGCATTCACCCAAGGCAGCAAAATGACCAATAAAACATTAAAAATACTGTCAGCGTGAAAGGAAGAAAAAGCCACACTTTGGTTAGTTATGCCTTCCAACATTCCGAGTATAGTCCTTGCCGAAAAAGACACAGGATTTGATTCCCTTTTAGATAGGCTCTTTTTGAAAGGGTATTAGATTCCCCAGGAATATGTTTCATCTTTATTGTACCCTGCCTATGAAATCTTCCTGAAAGCAGAATCTATTTAGTATGGGAGCAGAAGAGGCGGGATGAGTGCAGAGCATGCAACACGGTACATGCCAAATTTTCAGCATTCAGCTCTTCCCTTCCCGGACGTGCTCTATTCAATTTCTCACCTTGTGAGCAATCTCTCTGCTGTCTCACTGTTTAGCTGCTCCTGGCCACAAAGCTGTTCCTCTTCACTCCATCCGGCACATTAAAGCCAAGTCAGGGACTGCAGATCCTGATCAGAGGAAAGAAAACAAATGTAATGAATACCCATCATAGTAGCGGTGCTGTAGAGTGAGATTACAGGAGAATAAGTATTTAAGGGATGAAAGCACCCAGAGGAAAATTACACCCAGAAACATGAGTCAGGGTCACCGCTTGTTTTGTCATGCACAACACGACACCACCGCTCAGGTCCAATAACCAGGACCAGCTCACATAGCGAAGGCAGCATCAAGAACACACGCTGCGGAGAGCTGCCTGCCAGCGCGCTGCCTTCTCACGAGTCTGGATGCTCCTCCTGCTGCACTTCCAGACCAAAAATGCCACCTACTCAGTTTCGTACAAGAAAATATCGATTCCTCAAACCATTTTCTCTCCATCACCCTTCTCCCTAGTGAACTAAATGAGAACATAATGTAGTTAATGCAGTTCTGTCCGGCAGGCAGAGGAAAAACGCCACCTCCACAAACAGGCTGCTTTTTGTGTCTGTCTGGAGTCCCGTTTATTGCCTTTACCAAAGGAATATTTTGCTCAGTTGCTGACAGTGGCTCAGCCAGGCACGCACAGGTCTGGAAGAGAGATTTTTGTCTGCTCACACATTATCGACTGAAGCAGTCCAAAGGCAGAATTTCCTGCCCTGTTCTCCAGAAAAATGGCAATTTGGCTGCTTCATTCCAGATGGAGTTTACAGGGCTGGCAGCAAACAGAAAAAAAAACCAGTCACGCACACCTGTTTAAGCATGAACTCCACAATGGTTTAGTCAGCCAACATGCAATTCCACTTCTCAAGGATCTCTCTTCAGAGCAGAAGTAGGCTGTGCGGGAGTGGGGTTTGTGGGATAGAAAATTAGGTCACCCATTTAGCTTTAGCACTACATTTGTGCAGTGGTGTTTGTACAGAGGCATTTTAAGATGCCAAGGACTCAGCGACATCCTAGAAATATACAGGCTATGGAGAGAAAACGCTTAAAAACTGTGTATGTGACTGCCAGCTTTGCAATGGCATTGCACCATTTTGGTCACGTGGATTCCCACCATGCCACCAGGAACAAGTGTATAATTACTCATGACTGGGTGTTCATAAGAAAAATAAACGTCCTTTCAGATGAGATATTGTGATAGATGTCAGTTGCCAGACCCTCCCAGGGACAGAGGGAAGACCTCCCCACCTGCATAATGCAACCATGATAAAAGAAGGCCCCTGGCAAAATGGAGAGCCGACATTTTGTTGGCTCTGCCTCAGCCTGGAGTCACATCCTTCCTGCTCCCCACCATCCTCTCCACAGTAGATCTGGTGGGCATCAGCCCTTGGGGAGAGGCTATTTCCAGTCCTCCCAGCAGCAGGCAGCAGCTGCAGGCTCTGATCCCAGCTAAGAGGCAGGGAAGCCAAGGTCTCCCTCCCCATCCACCCCCCATCCTGCGAGCATACTGGTCCACATGCACCCTGAAATGGCGGGTGAGCACCTATAGGAGGCAGAAAGCAGATGCAGGAAACATCAGATGCTGTGCAGCCAGGCAGGTTGTGGGATACAGCAGAAAAGTGTGTTGTGTGACGGGTAGTAAAGATCTGGTCCCCTAAACAAGACGGGAAGCCTGAAATGCCACTGAGCACCAGACAGGGACGAGGTGCCAGCCTCCAGAGCAGCCATGTTTGGACAAAGATGAGTCCCCAGGCAGTGTCCTGGCTGATGAGGTAACCTGGTCCTTACAAGGCCAAATGAGGAATGAGAGAAGTGGCCTGTAGCATGGGGAGGGCATGGGCTGCACCAAGCTCCTGTGACAAGGGACAGACAGAGGCTCCAAAGGGACTGCACCACGAAGGAGGTGGCTGGGCAGAGGTGGCCAAGCCACCACTGAGACCACCTCAGAGAGGCACGGAGAAAAGAAAGCTGCCGTGGATGTCAACCTGGGGAGAGCAAACATCCTCCTTGGCGGCTTTCTCTGAGTTTGGACCCAGCGGCGCGGCGAGAAGGAGGGCAGACCCCAGTGCCACCAGAGGTGGGCTGTGTCCAAACTCAGCCTCAGGCTGGTGGCCTCCGCTGCCGTCCCCGACACAAACCCAGCGGCGGGCAGCACGCTGGTCCAGCAGCAGGGCAGGAAGGAGAGGAGAAGGAGGGAGGCGTGGGCAGGAGGCAGCGGAAGAGAGAACAGTGAGAACAGAGGTGTCTGTGACACCACCAGCCATGCCCTCCTGGGGGAACCTGGCAGGTCAGGAGGAGCGCGCAGGCAGGCAGGAGGGCAAGGCAGCGGAGGTGACACCTCTGACAGTGCAGGGGGCCCCAGGCTGTTACAGGACCCCCCTTCACAGCATGATGTCGGCCATGTGGGCTTCTCTCGTTTTGTCAGGTGAGTAGGAAACATCTCTCCTTCAAGCCAGGTTGTGAGGAAGGGTGTCTGACGCAGCTACTCTCTACCCCTCCCCGTCGCTCCTCAGCTTTGGCAACTGGGAGGCGAGAGGAAGAGACGTGACCACCCTTGAATGCCTCAGGTGCAAAGACCTGGGGTGCTTAAAATTTTGCCAGTTTTCACCCATTGGAGCTGGTAATTTATTCATCAAGGAGGGCCAGAGAGTAACCGAGGAGCTGGGGAGGAGGACTTGGAGTAGAACTGGTACTTTGTTCATCAAGGAGAACCGGAGAGGACTTGGAGCTGGACGCAGAGGGCAGAGGCTGGAGCAGTGGCAGAGACTGGAGACGCGATGACAGGGACAGCTGGGCACGTAAACCAGACACAGGTGCTAAGGCAGAGATCTAGCCTTGGCCTGCAAGGCCAGAAGGGAAGAGCTGGCCAGGTGAAGTGACAGGGGAGGCAGGAGAAAGAGGCCTGAGAGAGGACCTTGGTTAAAGACAGAGAGGGATGTAGCTGGAGCAAATGGAGAGAAAGGCCAGGCTGCTCTGGCCATATCCTAGTGGGAGACCATGGAGGGGTCCTATATTCCCTGATCCCCTCACTGCCCTGCTTTCTGCAAACAGGGTCACTTGGCAAAGTGTGGTGTTCTCCTTCCCTTCTGCCTCACCAAGTGCTCATTAACCCCCGCTCTTCTCTCAGGGAGAAAGTTTCAGGCTTTTGTTTGATCCTGCTCCAGATACAGATACATAGGTGTTAATCAGACGGAGGCCATAAGGAAGTTTTTAAGTTTGTTATTTTACCAAAAGAAAAGATGACATCATAAGTTAAGAGACTATTACAGAGGTTGCAAAGTCAAACTTGGAGCACGCCTGAATCACAGTTACTTTGCAACCTTAGATTTGTTCCCCCTGTGCATGGACTTAGCAACCCAGCTCTTTAATTACCTGGCTCCACTTTTTTTCACATGGATTTTGGCTTCTTTAGTACCTGGATGGACACTGCCTCCTAATGAACAGCTATTCAGCATGCTATATCACCCTTACTGTTCAGTGTTTGATGCTCTGGTTTATTTACGGATCCCATTTGTATGATCTGGTGTAGACGGAATGACTCATTTTGTCATGAACTTTTATATACTCTGTTTCAGTGCTTCACAGCTATTAATTGGTTTATAGCGATTTTGCAAGTGGCAAAATGAGGGCAGAGAGGTATTAAAGTCAAAAACAGCCACTACTTTTAGAACCTCAGTTTGAGATAGCTCAGCCCTGTCTTCTCAGAGTACATATGATAATGTAGTACTTATTTGCCATTTAAAATGCACCACATGCAAACTCCAAAACTGCAAAATAGCTCAGCCTTCCTATAAATAGCAACCCACAAGGTATGGAAAATGCCATTAATAAGACGCTAAGAAAGCTGGTACTTGCCTAGCATCACACAGGAGCCTCTGTGGTGTAGCCAGGAATAGCACCTACTTATTGGAAGAGTATCTGCAAAACTACCCTTGCCCTTCCAATATCTTCCTGACTCATTCTTCCGTACACCTTCCAGCCTGTGGGAAATTAGGCAGATGTCCTGAATATATTAAGTGCCTATGCCCAGCAACTGATTTCTTGCCAGAGCAGGTCCAGTCTCTACACTGAAGGAGCTGCAAGTCTTAAGGAAAGAAGAGTAGGTTGCCCTGTACTTAAAGAATGTATTAAAAGCATATGCAAGATGAGATGAAATTAAGATTGCACACAAAGCTTTTATTTGGGCACACCTAACCTCCAAATGTTTGATTTCACAAGCTTTCATAAAGTTCTTTACAACGAAGAACTAGCTTTAAGTTTTGCATATGTGTTCAGTGAATGCTTGGACCACTGTAAGAGCACACACACATCCACCAGGGCATGCTCTGTTAACTCAAGGAGTCTGGACTCACTTAACCAGAGGAAAATAATGTGCAGAGGCTAAACATTTTGAAAACAATCTATGTCCTTGAGCCAGCCTCAACAGCAAAGCTGCATTCCCAGTTTCAGCCAGGACTTGCAAAACATTTCTCTCAGTTCAAGACTTGAATCGCCAGAGCTTTGGTCAAGGTTCCTCAGCTATGCACTGTCCCCAAAATACTACACCCCTTTCCATATGGGTGGAGCAGGTTCTCCCCAGGTCTAGACCCACACCTTAAGCATGTTACTGCATTTCCAGTAACGTTACTGCCTTTCCATGCTGGACTCTGCATCCAGAGAAGACAGCAGAGACCTGGGTTCAGCCCTCCAGCTCTTTTGAGCACACCACGGTTAGCATTTCCTCCTCCCCCTGACCCCCTGCTTGTTCTATTTTTCACCAGTGCTCCTGGGCTGGGGCTGTGCAGCCGGCGGGAAGGCGCAGCAGCCGGGAACACCACTCTCCGACCAGGAATACCACCAGTTCTTCATGTCCCTCCGGGCCGCCGGCCGCGCCAGCACTGCCTGCCTCCTTCGCATGCTGTACGGCTGCCAGAACCCCCTGGTGCAGAGACTGGACAAGTATGAAAACCACGGAGCCATCCCTGAGGGTAAAGCTCACCATGACTCCCAACGGCAGGCAGATAGATGGGGGTCCTGCACGGCCAGCAACTGGATCTGATCGCTGGGAGGGGATGCAGACTCATTAAGTGGTGGGGGAGAGGGGTAGGTAGCGATCCTGCAGTGAGAAGAAAACAACTGCTTGTGAGCATTCTCTCTCGCACTCAGTCGCATCCATGTGTGTCCCTACGGCCAGCCTCTTCTCACACCCTGGGTCACAGAGATGACCAAGAAGTGGTGGGGTTTCTCGCTGAGTTTCAGGGAGACCCCCAAATGGCATGGGGGTTTTCATAGAGGGATGTCACTCCACAGCGAGGTTATTGCTGAGGGCTGGTGGTATCAGAGCACTGGAGTTTATCACTGAGTCTGTGTCTTTATTTGTGTCTTTCTAGGGCCCATATGCTCCGAACTGCCAGGAAATCCTTTCTTCCTCAACTTCTGCACCTTTTCTCTTTATCGCTGTACTAGGAAATTGTATTTCATTAAGGTGAGTTATTTAGCTATTTCCTGAAGACCACGGTGTGCTGTGAGCAATGAACGGGCAAAAGGGAAAGCCCTGAAAACGAGGAAATAGGAAAACAGGAGGCTAAAAGACAGGAAAGCCAGAAGGGAGCCATGGGCAGCCCACCTTCCAGGGGCACTCACACCAAGCTGACTAGCTTACACAGACAGCACCTGCAGCCACTTGCCAAAAAGGAGACTTTGCAGAAGGTATTCTTGAAGAATATTAATCTTTGAGGACCACCTCAGTCCTTATCTCCAGCTGTTATTCCCAGCCAAGCTGAGACAATCTAGGTTACTGCAGGAGAAAGGCTGATTGATGCAAGGTAGAAGGAAAGGAAAGCAAAGAGAAATACAACCGGAAGTCACACGAAGAGACTTATGGGGAGACTTGACAAGGAAAGGAGAAGGTTTCTTTCCTTTCTTGGGCTCATCTTTGTAGGGAGAGGGAAAGATGGGATTGTGCAGTGAGTGCTAACCCCACAGAACAGGGGGGTGGCTAGGTGTCTGCTCCTGAAGCCCATCGCCTCTACAGAGGTCTATTTTCTCCTCCACAGAGGACTGCATGCCCAGGAGAGCTGGGCAGAACACAAGCCTCCAGTGACATGCGTATGAGCGTTGATGCCATGTCTTCCAGCATCTTCAGGCCCCAGCTCCTTTTTCCCATGTCTCCAGCAACTGCCCAGCCAGCTCACTCCATCACTGACACAAAAATAGCTGCGATCCCCACCTCTTCACCTGAGTCAAAGAACAGGCAACCAAATCCTTCTGACCCACATGCCACAGAGGTGATGGCCAGAGGCCAGCAGCAAGGACAGCTGCCCACCAGTGACATCCAGGATCTCTTCCTAAGGCTACAAGACACCTACGTGCAGAGTTCAGCGCAGACACTTCAGTGGCTGTTGACCATGGGGAACACAGTGAGGGAGACAGAGGTGCGGGCTGCCGCCCTCAGGCTGCTGGTGGACCTGAACAACGCCAGAGTGTCTCAGCGGGCAGCCAGCACTGACACACGGCACAGAAGAGAGAAGTGAGCAGCAAAGGACGAGCAGCCGTTGTGGCTCTTCCACGTGGCGCAGATTCGGATAGGCTGTCTCAGAGGGGATGTGTGGGAAGAGAGAAACACGAGGAGTCGTCCTCCTTCCTAGGCCTGAGGCATCCTTGAGGTCAACAGCGCTTCCCCAGGCCAACAGTGTGGGAAACAAGGTGCAAAGCCATCTTTTCCGAGTGCATGGGAGAACCCAGGCATGTGAAATGGTATTGCTCGGGATTCAAAGAGAAAGATGTCATCCTCTTGGAAATAACTGTATTGAAGAGATACTGTCCTCTGCCACAAAAACCAGTTCACTTCCTGTTGTTCAGTTTGAGAGACAGCTATTTTTGAACAAGGCAAGATGGAAAAATAATTCATTTTTCCTGCTTGGGGTTGTCCCACTATGACTAGCTCTTTGTCCTGGGCATTGAATTGTGTCATTCAATGGACATCACGGGAGAATGCTGGCCTTTCTTCATCAAGTATAGGTGTTTCTGCTGAAAAGCATTAAGGGAAGAATCTTCTTTGGAAGTAGGTGTGTGAATATACATATACATATATATATGTATATACACACAAGGGGTGCTTTCTAAGTACAGGAAGGCCTTACCCTGCAAGGGAACTGCTGGTCTAGCGTTCTTCTATTGGTGTTTGTACATGGTTGTCACCTACTTGTGAAATAGATGCTAGGAAACACACAGGATAAATACTCATATTAAGAAGGTCCTCTCGTCTCTCTCAGAAAATCAGAGAGTGATTTACAGGAACTTTGTCTGAAGTGCTGTTCCTTTTATAAACACTAGATATACCTGTAAGTAAAACTGTGTGAAGCCATCTGGAGCCAGCACTTGCTGCTAAAAGCAGAATGGGAACTCTTCAGAAACCAGCTCTGGTTTTCTGAACCTCCACTCAGAATGAACTTAGAGCTACCTCAGACCTACTCTAAACTCCAGAGGTTGGTTCTGGCTTTCCGGAAACCACCATTACAGTGAGAATCCCCTATTTACCTTTCCTCTCACAGGCCGCCTTGTAATCTATTCCACTGAGAGCTGTGAGGAGAAAGGGGACAAAGGCAGCTCTCCCTGGGGATGCACCACACCAAGTATATCCCTGTGGGGCGGGCCGGGGATATCTGTTCCCCTTAATCTGCATGACACAAACACAGCTGAGTAAAATATAGGCTCTGTCTATATCCATTGAAGAGATTTTTTAGGAGAAGATCTCCTTAAAAGAAGATCTCAAAATTACAGGTCCTCTGTTTGTCCTAGGAAGCATAATCTTTCCCACAGCTGAAAGTAAGTTGCACACGGGAGGAAAAACTTGTTCACAGAAAGAGTTGTCAAGCATTGGAACAGGCTGCCCAGGGAAGTGCTGGAGTCACCATCCCTGGAGGTGTTCAAAGGACACGTAGTCGAGGTTCTTAGGGACATGGTTTACAGGTGGACTCGGCAGCGTTTAACGGTTAGACTTGATGATCTTAGAGGTCCCTTCCAACCAAAACAATTCTATGATTCTAAGAGTGCTTGCTTGCTTTCATGCACAGTCCTTACTGGATGGGATCCGTAACAAAACACAGCCTGCCCTGGCCTTGCCCTTGGCACACCAGCTCATTCTCTTCTCCCTAGAAAGAGCCCAAAGCTGATGGATCCCTGCCCGAGGCACCAGAGCTTTGTGTCTCCCCCGCCGCCTGGGCCCCTCCAGCCCCGCAGCGCGGCACCCCCGGGGCAGTTCTCGCAGCAGCCCTGCTTCCCATCGCCGCCCTCGGGTCCCGTTCGGCAGCCCACGCGTGGGTCGGTGCCCACGTGGGGTCGCCAGATTTGCCCTCAGCGACCCGAACCCTAAAGGTCTCCTAACCAGACGGCTCCGGCCTGGCCCTCCACGATGCCACAGCCCCGGGGCCACCCCTCGGCAGCCGCTCGCCCCCCGCAGGGACCGCCCGCTCCCCACGGGCCGTGCCCGGGCGCGGTGCCCCGACACCTGCCCGGGCCGGCCCCGCCCGCCCCGACAATGTCGCGTCGCTTCCCAGCGCCCCGGGACCCCCCCCGCGCTGCCGGCCCGTTACTTGGCGGGGCTCCGCTCGCCCGGCCCGGCCCCCT
>VWYH01003949.1:568968-590997 GCA_013399365.1 Pampusana beccarii | reverse complement strand
GCGGCGCGCTCGTTGGGCTCCGCTCGCTGGTGTTAACCCTTGTCTGCGCCGGGCGCGGCCCCGCCGCCTCCCCCGGGGCTGGGCGGGGGGTCCCGGGGAGGCGGGGGTGGCGCGGAGCTGCCCCTTGCTCCGAGCTGAGCCGCCTCCGGGAGGGAGGATTCCTCCCGCCGCGATGCGGGAGGGCGGCGGGGGAGCGGAGACCCGGCTCCGGGGGTGCGGGGCCGGCCCGGCCGGCGGGTTCAGCATCACCCAGGGTCCCCAGGCGTCCTCCCGAGAGGAACAGGGCAAGACCGGCGAACCGCGGGTTTTCATCCTGTTCGGCGCACGGGTCTCTCCAGAGCGTTGTCAGCTCCCGCACTGGAAATGCTCGGGTCACATCTCACACCTGTGCACACATACGGCACTCAGCAGAACACAAGCCCCAGGGCACCCTGCCCCACGGATTTACCTCCTTGTGCATGCTTCCCAGCACGGGCTGTGTTCTACTGTGCTTGCAGGCCCTGGCAGGTAGGGAGGCACCAATGTGAAGCTGATTCCCGGAGCTGATTTCTGTCACAAACTCTTGGTTGACAGGGCAGTTCCTTGGGGACATTTCAGGTGAGTAGAGGCTTCACTCTGCTGCTGTGCCTAAAGGTTTTCTGAGATGCTGGTCACCGCAGCATCTTTTGCTATTTGGGTACAGGATAATATATCCCAGAGAATACAGGTGTACACCTTATGCCACAGGGAAGGATCCATCAGCCCTGTGACAACCTTGAAGCGCTGCCCCCGTCCTTAGCAGAACAAAGGCCTGTGTTATGCCTTAAACGTAATTTTTTTGTTACTTTGGAAGGAAAAGATAAATGGCTGTGGAGGCAGGCATCTCATCTTTCCCAAGATTTTGTGATTGATACTTTGGGTGGAGAAGATAGATGGCCATGGAGGCAGAAGATAAAGTCAATTAACAGTGTTGATGTGAAAGGCTTCATGGCCTAATTGGGATGATAGAGATGAACCATCTGGTGGACAACCAGCTACCAGAAGAAACCGTAAACCAATAGCTACCCCTGATGGGCAAAACAACTCACTTCTGGTCAGTACCGTGAACTTTCCCCTAGTCTGAAGGCCCTAGACCCATTTCCAGAAGAGTCTTCCTAATTAGCATGAAGAGCGAACAGAGGGAGGAGATGAACCACCCTCTCCTATCTTGCATGTAAATGAACTGGGTTATAAAACGACTTCGCACATGATATGAGGTGGTGGCGTGTAAATCCTCAATGCGTCCCCCCCTCCAGAGGACATTGTGGGACTGATGTACCTGTGGAGCGGTGATATCTTTCTCTCTCTCTCTGATATCTTAGTTTTCCTTGTCTCTCTCTCTTTTCCTTTCTCCTGAACGTATAAAAGTAATATTTTAAGTTCTGCTGCTAAAGTCTTGTTAAGTTTTGTGTTATAGTTACTAATTGTTATCATCCACTGGTTTTCAGAAGGGCTTTTGCTGTCAATGTATTGATAAGTTTTGTGTTATTATAACATACTTTTGCCAAGTCACTAATCGCTGTAATTTGTATTCCGCCATGTGCTTTGAGTAAATTCATAATTGGACCCCTGGAGTGATTGTCTGTCATTCCCTTCACTTTTCCGCGCAGAAATACCCAGAGTTAACTCACACCTGCTCTCACGTGTTGAGTCAGGGTGCGTGTCGCGTTCAGAGTTAACTCATCCCTCATCCCATCTGTTGGGATGGGACACACCCCAAGCAAAATCTACCTGTTACTGTACATCTTGCAAGTGCTACTGATGCACGGGCATTTAGCCAGGTATTTTTTTCCCCAGAGGAATGCAGGAATGACTGTTCCCTTTGAGATACAGCAGTAAGTAAGGGGCTGAGGTATGTGGCCATGAGTTTCTAGAAATGACGGAACTATTTTCTATGGGCTTTTAAGAAGAATGGTAGGAAAGTCTTTACCAAGCCCTCCACACACACAGCTGAAGAAGTTTATGATTTTTCAGGGGGCTACTGACTTCTCAGTGGCCCAGGAATGGTTTGCCAACTCCTGGGGAAATCTCCTGATCTTGTAAGGTAGAAAAGCACTAATCACATAAGCAGAGATGAACAACGTCATGCCCAATATGTGATTTCGAGAAAAATAACTTTATGATTCAGGAACTTGGTAACTACTGGGCCATTTCCTTATTTCTAACTGCCCTCAGCAACTCTGAAGAGAATTCTCACCTCCACCTTAACAACAAGAACCCGACTATCTGCCCTTGCTGCCTGCAGATAGCAACTTTTCCAAAGGTGGAGAGCTGGGTTATTTCTAAATACAAACTCTGGCCTGAGCAAAGCACTTGCTGACTCCAAAGCTATTAGACAGACACAGAGGTTGAGCAAATCTAGACTCTGCAGCTTTCCCTTTGCAGAGCTAAGAACTTCGCACAGATTGCACGTTCTTTCTCATCAGCCCTGCCCCAGCTCCCTCCACCTTTCTTTCGAAGAAGACACTCTACCTTGCAGGTAGAGAAAAACAAACCAGTCGTGCAAAAAGTCCTGTTACCAGAGCATAGGTCCAAATAGTGAGGGGTAAAGGAGGGAAGGGAAGGCATTTCTGATGGATAGGCAGAGAGAGATCTCCTCTGCCTCTTATTCTAGAGAGTGCTGTGAAAGGCCACATGCAGCACAGCTCTGATAACAAGCTCAAAGGAACACGGGGAAAACCTGTTTCAACAACAGCCTTTATCAAAAGCAAATTGTGACAGAGCTAAATTGTCACTTATTACTTTGTGCTAATCAGTATTCCACAGTAAGCGCATTGGTATTATCAGAGTTTGTCATGTGATTCATGAGCCCAAGCCCATTTATCACCTATGGCTTGTGCTGCGATCTTCCACCCCATGTTTTTGCCTTTCGCTGGCATGTGAGGATGCTGTACCTGACCGTCCTGCACCTTAAGTAGAACTGTCGCTGAATTTTTCAAAGTAGTACCAGGACATTAGATAAATGTCCTTGCATAGTTTAAGCACCACTCAGAAACCTCGATTTTTAAACTCGAAATAACCTGAAGGTCCTGTCTCTTACTTTTCACCTGTTGCCCTTGTGTGCCCTGTAAACCTGGTTTCATACTACATCAGGTGCACTATTTTTATGGCAGCTGTATCTTCAGCAGCCCAGTGTAGCGAGTCCCTTTGACAGATGTTATCCGTGCGACACGAACGACACCGCGGGCATACGTGAAAGAAGCAGTTGTGAAAATATGAGCCATCCCACTCAGCAGCCCCGTGAAAACCCACCTCTTTCCCCACAGGTGCTGCTGTCTGCAGACGCATTGTAAGACCCACTGAACTCAACGCCATAATAAATAAATTTTGCCACCTGTTTGGGCAGAGGATGCCTCCACATCTTTTCAACTGATTTCACACTGAGGTCACATAACCGCAGGTCCCACCAGAGTGCAGCCCAACAAAGCAGGTTTAATGACATCTGTATCAATCTTTTGCTGTTCCATCCCCTGCAGAGAAAACAGCTGGCTGTACCAGGCAAAGATTTTCTTCACTGGGGATTGAAAAGCAGCTACCATTGCACTTTTTTTTCACTGCCATTTATGGAACATAAAGCTTTTANATGAACTGGGTTATAAAACGACTTTATGGAACATAAAGCTTTTGTAGGGGTTTAATTACCTCTGTTTTCTCTCACTCCTTCCTCTGCACTGTGAGACACCTGTGGCCAAAAAAAAGTAGTTTGCCGTCAGACAACAGAAAATGGCTTTTCTGAGCCACATTACCTCTCATTCCTGATACCTTTATCACAAATTAAGTCTTAGAATATTTTCTTTCAAACTGAGGGCAAGGGCTATTAATTCCAGGTAAAAGTGTATCGCACATCAACCTTCTGATTTTCTGTCTGCCTGAAGGTTAACAATAACAGCAACTATATTACACTATATAGTAATGGGGAAAAAAAAGAAAAAGAAAGAGAAAAGAGAAAAGAAAATAAGAAAAAAGAAAGAAACATTACACATTCAAATTTAAATGTAAAGGAAACTAGAATCAATGAAAAAGGTTAACAAGCCTTACGTTTTTTCTTTGTGACTGTACAAAAATGTTCAGATTGGCCTCTTCAGATTGTATGTCACAGTTTCACAAGTCCTCAACCTCATTTTCTTTTTAATCTCAGCGATAATAGGGTTACTATTTTCTACTTTCTTTGATGGTTATGGTCTTTGGCAGTCTCACACATCTTAAGACTATATTCCTTCAGTTAAGGACTCAAGTCCTTAAAAAAATCTTCTTGGTTAATTAAGAGGTGAAAAAGCCCAGCCCACTATATATTAGAAAGGAATACCTTAAATAACACTGAAATCTCAAACATGAAACCAGAAACAACAGTTCTGTGTTGTTTCTCCAATATTTTCTCCAATATTCTGAAACAACAGTTTAAGTTTTTCAAAGCAAACTGAAGTTGAGCCAATTATTCCAGCTCCCTCTGAAATGAACAGTTTTGTGGCTAAAGTTGTCTACAGCTGGCTGGAAATCTTAATTACTTGTTTGCCTATTAGGCACAGCCTTTCAAAGCAAACTAGATCTGACTTTGTAATTACAGGTACGTTACTTCAGAGATTTTCAGAAAAGCAAGAGATGTGTGGAAGGAGCAACAAGAAACTAGTTTGCTTGCAGATAACTTCCAAAGAAAACAAAGCATTAAAATATTCTGAAATACACAGTAAGAAGTCTTCCACAGACCTTACTCTGCTCCCACAGCAATGCTTTGAGGACTGGGAGGAAGTCAGATTTATCTTTCTGTAACCTTAAAATAAAAAAAAAAAGCTTGTCTTTCCTAACTTCCATTGGTGTACCTGAGGAGTCTCATTGCTTTCACAAGTAAAGCTCTGACTTGTCTATGAGGCATTTATGTTCTGCTGCTGTGTGACCATGGAGCCCTGATTGTACCGGTGTCAGCAGCCGACGAGGCAGCAGTTCCTGCTGGAAAACACCCACATACCTGGCTCTGAAGTCATACAAGTGGGAGAAAACTGGGCTGAAAGGCAGCCTGTTGCCAGGAAAGCCGTAAACCCAAGGACTTGTGATTTTTTATTCAGGTATAACTGTAACCTTTGGAATTATTTTTGTCTCCTTTAATTTTAAGATAGGGATGAGAAGGCGTGAGTCCGAGTCTCAAACGCAAAGGTCCGGCTGGTCAAGCATGTTGTCTCTAGTGGTGGTCAGTAAGTGGCAGGAGGGATATGAGGGATATCACACACACAGTTACATGCTGTAAGTGTCCTAAGGGCGTTGCAGAAGGACATCAGAAGAGAGCAACAGGGAAGAGGGAAAAGAGTAGAGTCTTGCATCTGGGCAGGAACAACCCCAGGTTCCAGTATAAATTGGGGAACGGCCTGTTAGAGAGCATTGTAGGGGAAATGGACCTGGGGGTCCTGGTGGACAGCAGGATGCCCATGAGCCAGCACTGTGCCCTTGTGGCCAAGAAGGCCGATGGCATCCTGGGGTGTATTAGAAGGGGGGTGGTTGGTAGGTCGAGAGAGGTTCTCCTTCCCCTCTACTCTGCCCTGGTGAGACCACATCTGGAATATTGTGTCCAGTTCTGGGCCCCTCAGTTCAAGAAGGACAGGGANGGTAATGGATACAAACTGGAACACAGGAGGTTCCACTTAAATATGAGAGGAAACTTCTTCTCAGTGAGGGTGACAGAGCACTGGAACAGGCTGCCCAGGGAAGTTGTGGAGTCTCCTTCTCTGGAGACATTCAAAACCCACCTGGACGCCTTCCTGTGTAACCTCATCTGGGTGTTCCTGCTCCAGCAGGGGGATTGGACTGGATGATCTTTCAAGGTCCCTTCCAATCCCTAACACTCTGTGATTCTGTGTGATTCTGTGAAAAGAGATTTATTTTTTTTTTTAGATTTTATGAGCATTCACATCTGTGAGGTGCAGCTGTCCTAAATAAAGCTTACAAACAACGGACAAGAATGCAGGGCAGAGTTCCTGAGGCCCCAAAGGGAGGTGCAATGGGCACCTCAGCATTGCGACATAACCACTCCGAAGCTGAGGAAGAGAAGCTGCAAGACAGAAGAGGGAGTTGAACACTCTGCTGGAGTTTCGCATCTAACATGGCAAAAACCCTTTTTATCCCCATGTGGCTCCAATACAACACAATGACCATGGAGTTAATCTCTCAGCACTGTCAAACAAAGGTGTATTGAATGTATTTACTTGAAATACAGAGTCTGGTACAAATGGACATAGTTTCACTTCTCTGTAGAGGTTCTCCAAAGTGAAATAAGATCAGAGATGCTGCTGAAGTCTCACCAGGTTCCATAGACACTTAGCAGTTTTCTGACGTTGAGAATCCACATCAAATTCCTTCTGCCCCCCATCCAGAAAGACTCACCCTTTCTTGCCTGAACATGACATGAGCAGCTTCACTGGAACATGAAAACAGGTGCTGTAAACAAAGCCATCATTCAGTCATAGCCAAAGATAAGGCAGCAAAATCAGACTAAATTTAAATGCATTCCCAGCGTTACGGCAAGCAGACTGTTCACTAAGATTTTTGTACCGTAATACCCTGCCACGGAATCCTAAACATTGGTCCTTTTATGTTACCAAGATGACACACTTGCGCTGTACGGAAGCCAATTCGACTCCTACCTGCCCCGTTCAGATCCATGTCCGCTTGCTCCGGCACCCCCAGCAGGGCCTCGTCCTCCCAGGAGAGCTGGGTCAGCCCTTTGAGCTGCACGGGCAGAGAGCTGGGAGTCCTGGAGGTGGGAAAGGCCGGGGAAGGAAAGCGGGTGACACGGGTGATGCCCAGAAGTGGTGGATGGTTGGGGTCAGTTGAAGGGTTTGCTAGGCAAACACCACCCTCTTCTGGGCAGGGGAGATCAATGTGGTGGGGGCTTTCCATACAACAGACAGCAGGAGCAGCAGAGGGTAGCCAGAGATCCTAAACTGGTGGCTGATAAAGGTTTGGGGCATTTGTTCATGAGTGCATGTGAGCTCAGGAGCGTGGAGAAATTCCAGCTGGAGAAACGTGGCTTATAGTCTGTAACGCATCTGCTGGGACAGACATTGGGAGCTGTTGTGCTCCCCATGGTAGGGCAGGAGCTCTGGTGAGACAGTGGTTGTGCCAACTGGAGAACACACCGTGGCTAGAGATGCATTAGTGACATTAACATGTGCTGAAAGATACAGGCACAACACTTGCAACGTTACTTTTAGCTGCTCTTTAGACCCTTGAACCACAACAAAAAAAAAGGAAACAAACCTAGAGCATCCAACCATACCAGTCCAAAACACTGATTTCTGTGGGGTTTGTGTTCCTTAGGAAACAGATCTTAAGCAAGGTTTATGGCAGGGAAAATTAATACAAGTGTATAGTGCAGTAGGCAAGTATAGGTACCAGAATGGGCTTCTCTGCCCCAGTTTCTCTCAAGTCTGATCTTCTCAGGCCAGTTATCACTGATCTTCTTAAAATAAGCATATATTACACTATTACACCTCCGTCGTCTTCTTTTTTTTTTTTTCCTTTCTACTATGGTTCTTACAAAGAATAAAAAATAAAACGGCAGTAGCTGCTCTAACAGCATGCAAAAAGTCTTTCAGGAGCTCCTCCTGATCTCTGCCTGATCTCAGTAGAGTCTTTTCAGACGGTGCTTCTCCAGGCTTCATCTCCATATTCTTCTTATCTCCCAAAAGCCTGTCCTTCGGGCGTGTGTTCTCTGAAGGAGAAAGAAGCAATCTCCTTGGCAGGCAGAGCTCTGTGAGTCTGCGAAGTCTTGTTTCCGTATGCACGCTGCATCTGCTTGCACTTTGTTATTCTTGTTCCCCATGAAATAGCATGGCTCTTGCATATCTTCAGCCGTATTTATAAGCACCCAGATTAGTCCTGTAGCAGTAAGTTCAGTTCTCAGCCACCTCTTAAAATATGTTAAAGGCAGTCTCTCAAGCTCAGCAGCAGAACAATCTCTTTTGGATCTGGTAGCTTTTTAAAGAAATCTCAAGTGTCTTAATTCCATTTTTCAGTAGACCTTTCAATGCGGGATATCTGGGACTAGATGTTACACAGTGGAATCTCCTCTGTCAGCACTTGAAAAGAGTTGAAAATTCTTTTCTTTGAACCACTGCTCAGCCTCCTTCTGTGGTCATCTGCTGGGCAAATGCAGATACGATGGGCATTGTGAGATGCTCTAATGCTACGTTCCCTATAGCACAACCACAGGGGAATGCAAATAATGATCCAACGCTGCCATGTAGTCTCTGCCAGAAAAGCGAAGTATAAATGTATCTACACTTCAAACCATGGCTGTAATGTGTCCTGATCTATCAGCATGAGTTCTATTTTTTCTAGGTTAATATTTTGAACAAATAGCTCATTTTTGCAATTTTCTTTATCTCTGAGTTTTCATGAAACTGCTACATGTAGATGGCTTATGCTTCCCCTTTACATTTTTCTATACCCATATAAGCCTGCTGAATTCTCCACAGAATATCAGATTTCAATGCACTTTGCACTGCTATTCTGTTACCTCTAAAGACCACGCCATTCTTTACAGCAAACCCCAGTTTGAATTGGTAATGCGAGCTTGCTGTGTAATTCCCCGAGCCCTTTACAGTGACAGCCCTAATGCCTTTTTATAATCTCTCATATTTTACTGTGCGTCTGCAAATTTATTCCATATTTCTAAGAGCAAGCAATTCCCTTTTCTTGTATTTATGTACATTGTATTACTGGGTTCCTTTGTCTTATATAAGTCATGTTTTCAAACCTCATGTTGCCTCTTTGTCTCCAGCAGCTATAATAAACTAAATATATAACAAAGAGTGTAAGACAAGCACATATATCTGTACCTAACTTGCTTAGACCTGCTCTCACTGGTCCTCTGAAAGAGGCCATGCCTCTACAGACATTTTAGTCTCCTCATCCCCAGCACCAGCAGGAAATTAAAGCACTTCAAAACTCCCTCCTCAGCCCCTCTGCATGCATATACGTTGGATAAAAACATAATTTTCCCTTTTCTAAAGGCTGAGATTCATGTGTAAAATCACATAATTTCAGACACAACGGACTGAAGGAAAACTTAAGGTCTCAAAAGAAAAGAGAACCCCAAAAGACAGAGGCACTGCTTCTCCATCCCACCCCACCAGCTGCTTGTGATGCCATCCTTTCCTTCAGTCAGATCCCCCTGCAGCACATTATATAGGGAAAAGCTGGTCCCCTCACACTTACTGTATCTCCATGGACTGAAGAAGACCAACATGAGAACGTACAGGACGGAAGAGATGCAAAAGCTGGATCCAGCTGTGAACCAGATTGCTTTTTTGGGACAAACAACAGCTATGAATACAGGTTTATAATTGCACATTCTGATAGTGGTTGCTCAGTTATTACAAAGGGAGTAAGACACATGGTGGGTACCTGTGGGAGACTTCTACAATGCAGCGGCATGAATGCTATGGACATCACCAATGAGAAGTTCGGTCCTTGACTCGTGCAGAGGGAGGGTGCACTTTTCTTAAGATTGGTTTCACAGGTTTATATGTCTTACATACTCTTATGTGGACCACTTACAACACCTAAGGAGTCACACCACAGTGTCACAGGTAGGTCTGTTTAAAGGCCTTGTAAGAAGCCTTGACTGTCAGACAGTAGGTCCTGCCTCTTGGGCCACTGTCTAACAGTAACAGTCCAGACTAACACTGAGCTGTACCCACCCTTTGGGGTCGGGCAGCAGTATCTCAAGCATTACTTTTCCCAAACCTTTATCTCAAACCAGTCATTCTATAGGGCATTGCAGGTCTCATATGTAATTTACCTATGCAACAGCTGACAATGTAATTGTTTGAAATATGCATATTATTACAGATGGGTGCAAGATTAAACCTCTTGTCCTGGTTATTATGAGGACTACGCTAAAAGCACTTCCCATCAAGAATTTTGCGAATTATATTTAAGATTGCACATGATGTTCTAAACCTGAACTCTTATTAAGTTGAATAGTTAAAGTAGCAGTTAGGCTCTTACTCTTAAAATATTTAATTAAGTCTCATATATAGCTTGGTGAGACATTAATTATTTCAGTCTTGGAACTAATCCATGAGTCTAAGGAGTTCACAGGTATATTTGGTAATGCAACCTCTATAAATTCCCAAGGACAAAGTGGAATGAATAATTTTATTTTCTCATTAACATGTTAGATATGCCTTACATACAGTATTGAATCTGGGCTGAATAGAGAACTAGAAGTAGAAATGCCCAGAACACATCACTAAAGGTTCAAAGTCCAGTGCATGGTTGTAAAAATGTAGTCAAAATTTGTACAGTAACTTGATGTCTGTGATATGGCCACTCATTGGGAATCTCTCTACAATCTCCAAACTGATATATTCAGGAAGTCCCATCTATGTAATTAAAATCGCTGCCACAGTTTCATGTTCCAGATATTACGAGTTTACAGACAGATTTTCCTTTTCCACATCAGCATCAATTATGAAATCCAAATTTTTCCTTCAGTTTGGTATCTCTGATGTAATGTCACGCACAAATCCTGCTTGCATTCAGCTCCCAGAATGCCTCTTTACTCCTGCCTTTCTAGGGTGAACTTTGGTATAAATCCTTCTGATTGTTACCAATCCCGATCCAGAGTTTTTTCAAAGTTATAGGGTGTATGTCTAGTCTTATAACCTTAAACTATGAAAGAGTGACATATGAACCAAAGCAAAAAATACCATTGCAGGAGTGCAGTGTTGTGATTCTTATGTGTATATACCAGAGCATTGTCATTTTCTTTTCATGGTTATTCAATAGCCTATCTTCAGTGCTTTACTGCCTGCTGGGTAATGGCTCCTTTCTAATCAATTTTAGATTATATTTCTCCATATTTACTCATATCTTCCTTTACAGCCCTTTTAAACCAAAATCAATTTCACTTTTTCCTCAAATAGCCATCCTGGCTGTGCAAAGATAGTTTCTTGAAATTCGTTCCTAGAATCTAAATTAGAGTCTGCACCATATTAATCCTGGTCTTAAACAGAGAAGCACATAGACATTCACTTCTTCTAAGATCCTGGCCAAGGTCCATTGTAACCATCCACAATTTAATTCACAATGGCCATGTCTGCACAGAGATCCCAAACAACTCTGGAGCTCAGCTTTACGTTTCAAGCATCCTGCATCTGCATTCACACCCAGCATGATAAGCTCATCCCCAGGTGCTCTTTCAGCACTAACAGCACCTCTGTACCCAGGTAGCACGTGCAGTGCCATGTAAAGCACTGTTAGAACCATAGAATCATAGAATGTCCTGAGTTGGAAGGGACCCACAAGGATCATGGAGTCCCACTCCTGTCTCTGCACAGCACAACCCCAAATTTCACACCATGTGCCTGAGGGCATTGTCCAGTCTCTTCTAGAACACTGTCAGGCTTGGGGCCGTGACACCTCCCTGTGGAGCCTGTTCCAGTGTCCAGCACCCTCTGGGTGAAGAACCTTTTCCTAATGTCCAACCTAAACCTCCCCTGGCACATCTTCCTGCCATTCCCTTGGGTCCTATGTGTTGTATAGCTATATGGCCAAAACACACTTACTCCTACCCTGCCTTTGCATTGCACCAAACAAAAGCTACATACAGCTTTGTGGCGGCTGGCACTTACTCTGCAGAAAGCAAACAGTGAAAGAACAATGTCCTTTACTGCTGCACATCCTTAATTAAGGTCTTGATTGCAGTCATCTCGCATCAGCTTGCTGACTACCCTCTGCGCTCTGCCACCATAGTGCAGACTGGATCTCTCTCAGTATACAGGTGCATGAGAAGTTCGACTGAGTAGGATTGGTGGCAGGACCCACCTACTGCCCCTTCATGCCCAAAGCGATACGGCTCACCTGCAGTACAGCAAAAAAGAGCGAGTCCCAGGAGAGAGGAGGGGGCACCTGGCCTGTGGGGGAACAGAGCAAGAGAAAGAGCGGTGAATACACACATGTGCTGCTGGATACAAGAGGAACTTACACTGAAAGGCAGGAGCAAGCCCAAGCCTGCCGTCATACTCTGTTGCCTGGTGCCCTGTGGTGATACCGCAGAGCCACGAGCTTTCCGAGGAGATGTCTCCTGCATGTGCAACCACCACTGCGCTGCAAAGAGGCTCCTCTGTTATTCACTGCCAGGGCCCGTTCCTCCTTCTGCAGGCACCACGAGACGGGGGGCTGTGGGTGTCCCATGCTCCCACAAAGCGGGTGGATTTTTGTGTTAACAAGAAAAGTCACATTTATCCCTAAAAAACACAACAGAAACATTATTGAAGGCTAATTCAAACTCAAGGCAGCCCTTCCAAAACATAATCTGTCTGAACTATTACCTTTCATATTTATAGCACTCTCAATACAAGATAGCGGATATACACTAACGCAGTCTCTAACTTACCTATGGGCTGTCAGTGGTGTGGCATGGTGATGTATGACGTTTGGATGAGTTGCTTTCCCATACAGCAGCAGAACTTTTTTTGGAGGGTGCAAGTCTTTAGATGAAGAGGGAGAGAAATCTAAAAACCTGGGTTGTAGGTCCTGATGATTAGGAGCTCCTGCATGCCTCAGTGCTGGAGTTCCTTCTAAATGAAAGCCACTTTCTGCTCTGCAGTAGGGAAGTTAAAAGAAATAACCAGCAGGTGAGGGAAAACAACACTCTTGTAATGAAAGATGAATGAAAGAGTCTAAACACCAAAGCCAGTGCAGAGAGAAATAAGGCAGATTTCAGATAAAGGAAAGAGAGAGAGAGGGAGGAAAGCCAAATCTTCAGAGGTCTGAAAAAGTTAGTAGCAGAACTATTCTTTATGTGTATGCAGGTAAATCCTGTTTTCTTCCTCCATCAGCAATTTAATGCAATAAATTAGGGGAAATGGCTGATAACGTTTAAAAGTGCAGATACTTGATATCCACCATTCTTTTTCCTGGCTAGGCATAAAGCTGTCTGCATCTTGAGACAATGCAGAGGTGAACTGGTTTAAAGGTGAGAAAAGATTTAATGCTGACTTTCCATCTAAGCACCTTACCTACCACCAGGCCAGCCTGACAGCCCATAAAACCCAAGAGCTCCTTCTGGGACTCCAATTTCTCCTGTTGGGGTGGAGAGCACAAGAAGCTCAAAAGCATCCTTAGAGGTTGCAGTGCATTAGCGTGGGTGGATGATGATGCTACAAGAATACTGTGGGTGTGTGTGGATCCCCAAAATCTACCTCAAGAGCAGCCAGTCTTAAGGAAAACCTGTCATCCAGTCAAAGCAGAGACAATGTGAGAGTCCCCAGCTGACGGAGCTGATGTCTCCCTGGCATGGTGTTTCCCAAGTCTTTAAAATGCACCTCTCCACTCGCTTTTTCTTTGTTGTTTCGTCTGTCTTTCTGTGATCTCCTTAAGTGTTCACACCACGGCTAGACTTTCAACAGCAGCTTCCATGTAGTTTGAATATGCCCCCTAACATGAATAAATCAGTATAATTTCATTCTGTTACTTAAGTTTCAAAGATTTTTTTTTTAATGGAAGTTTAAAAAAAAATCTGTGGGAAGAGTGCGTTGCAGAAGAGAAAAGCATAAGGAAACACTCTTTTCTTAGAAGTATGATGCAGTAATAAATTTGTGTGTATAAAACTGGAGAGATCATCTCTCTAAGGAGCTGTTCTGTGCTTGTTTAGACAATATCNAATATGAAGAATTAATTTTTTGAAGACAACAATGAAAACAAAAAATAAAAAAAAAAAAAAAAAAAAAAAAAAAAAAAAAAAAAAAAAAAAAAAAAACCAAAAAACAGAGAAAATGGTAGAGAGGGAAATTGTGTAGATGCAGGAGGAAAACAAAACAATAAACAAGCAGGATTAAAAAAAAACCAAAAACCCAGAAGTTTTTTAAATAGGAAAACAAACAAAAAAAATGAGGCAGAAAATGGGTAAAAGATGAGAAAAGGAAAACTACCTTCCCAGGATGAGGAGGGTGGTGGACAACATCTTTATGAGGCCATTCTATCATCATCAAATGTCTTGGAGATCGGAGAGGTTTCTGGTGACTTGGAAAAGACAAGTGTCGCACTGATCTTCAAGAAGGGCAGGAAGGATGACCCAGGGACAGACAGCTCAGTGAGCCCACCTCCATCCCTGGGAAGGTTCTGGAGCAAATCCCATCCCATGAATAAAAAGGTGATTAGAAACACGCAGCGTGGACTGACGCAAACCTGACCATGCCTATGATTGCTGCCTATGATGCAGTGACTGGCATGTGTGGATGTAGAATGTGGTTGGTGCTGTTTCCTTGACCACAGTAAAGCTTTCAGCATGGTCCTCTGTAGCAGCCTTACAGCAAAACTAGTGAGATACGGCCTTGATAGGCAGACTGTAAGCTGAATAGAAAATTCTCTGGGCCACTGTGCTCAAAGGAATAAGATACCTGGTCCAAAATCAAGCTCCTGATCTGCTACTAGTGGTATCACAGTCACTGCAAGAGGGCAGGGCTGCCATTCAGAGTGACCTGCACAGGCTGGAGAAATGGGCCATCAGGAACCACGTGAAGGTCAACAAAAGCAAATGCAGGTCCTGCACCTGGGCAGGGTTAACCTCACACACCAGTACAGCCTGAGGCTGACTGGCTGGGAAGCAGCTCTGCAGAAAAGGCCCTGGAGATCCTGGCAGGCAAGCTGACCACAAGCCAGCAGTGAGCCCTTGCAGTGAAGAAAGCCAACAGAGTCCTGGACCGCACTAGGAAGAGCCTTGCCACTGGGCATGATCCTTCCCCTCTATGTATCTGTGGGACCACATCTAAGACACTAGATGTGACTAGTACATCTCCCTGTACTCCGCACTGATGAGACCACACATTGAATCCTGTGTTCAGTTTTGGGCCTCTCACTACAAGAAAGACCTTGAGGTGCTGGAGAGAGTTCAGAGAAGGGTGACAAGGCTGGTGAGGGGCCTGGAGCACAAGTGTGATGAGGAGCGGCTGAGGGAACTGGGGCTGTTCAGCCTGGAGAAAAGGAGGCTGAGGGGAGACCTGATCGCTGTCTACAACTACCTGAAAGGAGGTTGTAGCATGGAGGGTGTTGGTTGTTTTTCCAAGATAACAAGTGACAGGACAAGAGGAAATGGCCTCAAGTTGTGCCAGGGAAGGTTTAGATTGGATATTAGGAAAAAATTCTTCACAGAACGGGTTGTGAGGCACTGGAACAGGCTGCCCAGGGAAGTGGAGGAGTAACCATCCCTGGAGGTGTTTAAAAGACTTATAGACGAGGTTCTTAGTGGCATGGTTTAGTGCCAGTATTAGGTTAACAGTTGGACTTGATGATCTTGAGGGTCTCTCCCAACCATAATGATTCTTTGATTCTCTGATTCTAGGGTACTGTGCCCAGTTTTGGTCTCACTATTGCAAAAAAAAAACCCCATACCCACACCTAGCAAGTCCAACACAGAGCTACCAAGATGGTCAGGGGGCTGGAGCACTTGTGGCATGAGGAGAGGCTGAGTGAGCCATGCCTGTGTAGCCTGTGGAAAAGAAGGCTCAGCAGTGACTTTGCTGCTGGCTGCAACTGTGTGGTTGGAGGATATAGAGAAATGACAGCCAGATTCTTCTTGGATGTGCACGGTGACAGGATGAGAGGCAATGGACAAAGTTGTGACATGGGAAGTTCCGCTTATATGTAAGGAAGAACAATACCACTGTGAGGGTGGTCAGGTATTGGAGCAGGTTGCCCAGGGATGTTGGAGACTCTCCAACCTCACAGAAATTCAAAAACCAATTTGGCCACCTGATCTAGTCGGACCTGCCCTTCTGGTTGGTGGGAGAAGAGAGGCATTTCAAAATGGAAGTGGCAGATAGCAAGAAGACAAGATGCAGAAAAACATCAAGTGTGAAATGAAGGAACAACGTAATACAGAAAAGGAGAAGAGAGACAGAAAAAAGAAACAAACACACAAAAGAAGCCTGGTGGAAAATGAGAGGAGGTAGCACAGATACTAAAAAATGGTATTTCAGAGCAAGGAATCAGGAGGAAAGTTCCCTGGAAATCACTGTCAGCAAGTAAAGGGCCTCTGTTACTCTGCAGACCTTCATAAAACGAAAATCAGAGCAAGAAAAGCAGCCTAAAGCAAACCCTAGATTTGCAGATGCCAGAATGTGGATCAGGAAAACCAGAATATAAATCCAAATTATTTGGTCCTCTTCCTTTCTTCTGGAAACAAAGCAACTTCTGCCAGCTGAAATGGCACCCCAAAGGCCACTGATGCAAACAGCAAGCACCTCTGTGACGGCACAGCTAATGAAGCTGGATTTCCCATTCTCACGTGATTCCCATTGCTTTCTATTCCCATATGTTCCTTCTAACACCTTCGTACCTCCTAATGTCTCTCACAGCACCCTTCGCTCCGTCCTCTTTCCTGTTGTTCTTCTAGTCTTTCCTTCCTTCCTCACTGGGTAGAAACCACATCTTCTGGGGGTGGTTTGAGCTGGGCTGTCAGCTAATGTGTCAGTGACCTATAACTAGCAGCAAAACGTAAACATTTCTCACAGTGGTGGCATTCATTTGGATCTATCAGAAGTACTAACATTATGTCACCCCATGACCCAGTCACCAAAACCTGCAGCAATTTCATAGCCTCTGCAACACCCTCTGCCAGTCAAATCTGGCTAAATTGGTAAACGAGTTGACAAATTATGAGGGAATAGGTGGTAAAGTGACAGCAAACATGGGCAGACGAAAATGCTGTGCTTAGACAAGCTTTGTTTCCTTTGGACACCAGACTTAAACCCACCCTGCGTTGAATGTGCTTTTCTCTCTGAGAAATTCTCATTTAGGCAGGGCCTGGTGGACTATGCAGGATTCCCAGTGCCCAGCTCCATGTTTTACCCAGCACATCACACCGTTTCCCAGCAAAGCCACACTGCACCTGGTGCACAAACAGCCACCCCATCTCGTTTGGAGGTCACACTTGTCCTCATTAACATCCCCCCTACCAGAGTTGGATTATACAGACACCATGCAGTACCTGGCTCTCTTCTTTTGTACCCTAAAGTTAACAATCTTTAAAAGGTCTTGCCTCCTGCTTTCTTAGGAGGGCCTAGGTTTCCATCTCTGTGCTCAGCAGATTCTTGGCCTCTGAGTGCTGAGAGCCAAGTGCTGACCCTCATGCCTCCAAGCGTGCCATGTGCAGCCCAGTGCTGTTCTTAGAATCATAGAATCATTTTAGTTGGAAGAGACCCTTAAGATCATCAAGTCCAACCATAATCTAACTCTGGCACTAAACCATGTCCCTAAGAACCTCATCCAAACATCTTTTAAACACCTCCAGGGATGGTGACTCAACCACCTCTGTGGGCAGCCTGTTCCAGTGCTTCTTGCCCAGATGAGAAGAGTTCTGGATAGCTAGAGCGTGAAATACTATTCCAAAATATCAGGCCTCCGCACACGGTTAATAAATCATGTTTTATAGGGTGATTTTTACTGTATATTTGAAAAGCAACATATATTTATAATAGCAATGGTTTTGAGAAAGGTTAAATATGTCACTGCTAAAGAAAATGTATTACAAACCTCATATTGCCAGAAGAGCAAATGGTTTTTTCCAATAAACCAGAAACAAACTAAGGTCTTGAAAAATGACAGACAGGAGCAGGGCTCTCACAGCTTTGCCCCTAGATGGCACAAACAAAATAAAAACCAGAATTACTGTTTCAGATGGGGATGCACAACGGCAGTTTGGGCTGGTCAGTTCTCAGACCATCACAGCAGTGGTAGCAGCTTTGTCTAAATATGCCTAAGCCGAGCTCTTCAGCTAAATGAGAAGGTGGAAGACTGAGTTGCCACTACTTAGGCAGGCCCCATTTTTGCATGCCTAACAATTATGGTTCCGTTAGGATTAAAAAGATCTAGGCAAGTCTTCAAATAAAATGCCCAAACACCTCACTCACTGCTTTGTTACCAATAATGAAGTCAAAGCTGATGCTGTAAAGCAGTTACCAGCACTTTAAAATCTAGGATGCAGCTGTATTTTACAACCCACAATACTTCTTGCTACATGGATGTGTTAGCAGTGTCTACGTACCAGAGCTAACTGCAGCTCTCACAGAAATGTATACAGCAGCCTTGAGGGTGCAGCTACCTTGTACTCCCAGAAGCCTTGGGGAAATATTTATGGAAAGTTTGTTTGTTTGTTTTGCAAAGAAAAAAAAAAAGAGGTGCTCTCTCTTTTTAAGAAAAAGGACCATTTGAAAGCACCTAAATCCCAAGCAACCATCGAGTAAGTTTATGGATGGTTGTTCACTAGTGACATTTTCACAGTGACAGAAAGCATGAACCTGTCACAGAGAATTAAACAAAAGGCTGAAAAGGTGGGGTGATTCGTAGTTATTTTTCACCCTGAAGAAGCACAAAGCACTCATGCCAGACAGCATGATGTTTGCTGGACTGAAAGAGTTGTACCTCTAGAAACAGAAAAGGGAGAAGGAAGTGCTTATTGCTGAGTTGATTAGGATGGCTTCCTAAATCCCACATGTGGGAGGGTATTTCCCATATCTGCAACACTCAGATGTGATGCTTTCCAGAATGAACATTTAGTAGGGATGTTCCCATCACTTTTCCCAGCAAAGTCAGCACCTGGGTATTCCAACAAAATGCCAAATCTGCTTTTCCAGTCCAGTTAGTTACACCCTTGGATCTCTTGGGAAGCAAGTGTAATGGAAACACACCAGCCCTGTGACTGGAAAACAGGCTTTCAAAATCTCTAACACGGGTAAGAAATAGTCACAGCTTTTGTTTAGTTCTCCAGGGATTACTTCTCCAGTGTTTAACATGGCAGTCCATAACTTCTAAGCTAGCCCTGATGGATGATGTGCTTGGAGAGAAACTAACCTGAAAGATTTGGATACCACAAGGGTATTTTTCATCACATGTCATCCAATGGACACCGCTGCATCGTAAAATACTTTATATCCTTTTTCTGCAGATGTTTCCAAAGGACTTAGCTTTTTGAAGCCGTAAACAGGCGCTGCAAGATACCGGCGTTTTGCAGGCCATCTACATCACTGCTGTGTTGCATACGTATCCAAGATGAGAAAACCAAGAAGTTCGTTACCGCTGCTTATGATTATCCACATTATATTCATGCTAGTAAACATCCTACTGGCACCACTTCACTGCAATAATTTCGGATCAGAATTGAAATATTTAATTTTTATCTTGGCAAGGTGGTGATTGAACTGTGTCCCCACAAAGGTCTGCAGAAATTAAAAACAAACAAAAACCGATCAGACCAACAGCTATTGTGACAGTGAAACTTACAACAATCCTAAATAACTGTGTAGCTCTCTCCTTAGTATATGGGATTTGCTGTCGCAAAATTACCCTTTGCAAAGCTGCCATTTGGGGAGAAGGAGAGGTAGACACTACTAAGTGCTGTAGTAAAATAGCCATATAAATCATTGTCAAAGTTGTTGTGGGTTAACATCTTCAAAACTGTTTCCAATAAGGGGCTGAACCTGCTGTGTGGAGGATTTCGAGAAGTCTTCTAAGAAATGCTTCTTACCACAATGCACAGTCTCTCAGAAGAAAAGCTGTGAAACATCTAATCTGCCATAGGTTACCAACTTAGAAGAAGCTGAGAAGAAAGACGAAGAGCTCTCCTGAGGGTGAAAGAGGTGGTTAAAGATGGCTTTTTTCACTCTCAGTCTAAAAAGTGTGCTAAATCTAAAGCAGATCTGTTCCAAATGGCTCACATACAGACCGTGAGGGATGGAAAAAACTGTGCACTGAGGTGCTAGTAATCAAAACTATAGCAAAATGTAACTTTAATTCAGTATACCTCCCATTATAGCATTGGCTATTTTAAGACAATGCCTTTATTAATCACGGGTATTTATGAGAGTCTGGTTTGGGTTTTTTTTAGCAGCCTTGTCAAAAGCTTGTTTTCTTTTAAGATGCTGAAGGCGGTTTTTGAAATGGCTGCTACTAAATTGTCTATGGGAGAGCAGAATATAGCTTTCTTCTGTTGGAGGGGTTAGCAGATTTTAAAGGGTCATATTTTTCTTAATGCAGCTGGGCAGACTTTCTTTCAACAGAAGCAGACCTTAAAAAGTGCTTGTTGCTATATCATCTTATTTTATACTTAGAGATTGCTTTTCAGAAGTTATAAACCAGCAGGCAATATAGAAGGAGAAGTCTAAAACTCTGGAGTGCAAAAGCGTTTAACACAAATAATGGATGTTTGCAAAGTTTGCTTTTAGCAATATTAAAAGCTTCTGTAAGGAACAGAATATCACAGGTTGTATTCCCATGAACAGTGACTCTTCTAGTAGAAAAAACGTTATACCAAGGGAACAGGTATGGTACAGTTTGCAGAGGTGGTCACACCTAGTAAAGGCTGTGGCATGTTTCCAAGCAGTGTTATCAATGTGTTGCATAGTAAGATCTCAAGATCTGAGGAAGACAGCTAGTGAAAGAGTTCATCAGGATCTCCCACACCAGCTGGGTTGGAAGTTTTATCATTTGGCCAATTTTTTCCGCCTGCTGGGAAGCAATGGAGCTGTTTGTCTCTCAGCAGGCTCCACCTCCATCTTGCAGCTCCATAAATGCACCTCATGTCACACAGGGAAACCAACAGCAAACTCATTTTCTTCTCCTTGATCCATGCCCTACATGGAACAACACAGAGCTTCTAGAAGAGAAGTTCTTTCTTTTTCTATTCCATCTGGATCCTAGCCGCATACCCCAGGGGTTGCAAGTGAGACCAATGCTGTTTAACATCCTTGTTGAATGACCTGGATGAGGGGGAAAAGTGCACCCTCAGGTGATCCAACGTAATTGGATCTGACCTCAGAGGGCTGTGCTGCCATCGAGGGACCTCAACAGGCTGGAGAAATGGGCTGACGGGAACACTGTGAAGTTCAACAAGGAGGAGTGCAAAGTCCTGCATCTGGGGAGGAACAATCCCCGGCACCAGTGCAGCCTGGAGACAAGAAGGCCCAGTGGGATCTTATCCATGTGTATAAATACCTGATAGGGAGGAGCAAATAAGACAGGGCCAGGCACTTCTGAGTGGTGCCCAGTGAAAGGCTGAGAAGCAGTGGGCACAAGCAGAGATACAGGAAATTCCAGTTAAACATAAGAAAAAGCTTTTTTTACTGTGAGGATGGTCAGACACTGAAAGAGGCTGCCCAGAGGAGTTGTGGAGCCCCCATCCTTGGAAATATTCAAAATGTGACTAGTCACAACTCTTGGCGACCTGTCCTGAGTGACCCTGCTCTGAGCAGAGGTTGGACTGGAGACCTCCAGAGGTGCCTTCACACCTCAAAGATGCTGGGATGATAATGGTCAGCCTCACCCCAGGCAACCAGATGCACCAGGCTCACTCATGGGGTATTTTCTGTCTAAGGCAGTTGCGGACACTGGCCTTTTTAGAGCATTGCTGTGACGGATGCTAGCCCAGGGCTGAAACCAAGGTTAGCCCCAGAACAGCTTGGAGGCCTTGGGTAGGCCTTCGAGGCATCTGCTTTTGCTCGGATGAGTCAGAGCTGGAAGTTTTACTGAATTGTAGACTCAGACGTCTCTGAAGACCAAAAGAAAACTCTAAATGCGTTATGATTTTATTCTGTCCGCCAGTAGAGGGAGGAAAGAGAGAGAAAATGGAAAGAGAGTCATTCTTGATTCTCCAAGGCTGAATAGCGATTCTCTTTCATATTGGCACCAGGACTTCACAGCCCCGAGGCCAAACTTGCTCTGTCAGAGCTATTGTATTGGATAAAACCGCATGAGATTTAGTTATTCTTTTAGATACTGTAACCACACTGAACATCCTGCTACGTGGCTACTATCAAGGGCTGAATCCAGCTGTGATCTGTCCTGACAGCTATGGACAACTGGACTCAGCACAGCTTTCCAGACACCTAGAACTGCATTTGATGTATTAAAGTCTGTCTCGTTTAAACTTTTTTTTCTCCGAGCAAGGCTGTAAACAGATCAAATGAGACCACTCCAGCCGTTCAGAAGGATGTTCTCTGATACAAACTGAGGTCAAAG